>CAUYLG010049547.1:0-69698 GCA_963573385.1 Cacajao melanocephalus | reverse complement strand
GCAGTTTTATTTACAGAAGCCAAGGCCAGCAGTTATTGTGAGGAGAATGGGGCAGCCGTTACAACTTATTTTAAAACACAACTTTGTCTTTTATAAAATAGTGTTGTTCAGGTTCTAACTTTAGGCCAGCTATAGCACAATTACATTTTATCTCTTAATAGAGCAAGTTTCCTGCTGGGGATAGCTGAAGTTGACTTTGCCCCACATCTTGCCAGCATCCAGTAACCTGCTTGTATATCCTGTGCCTGCCCAAGATAATCCTACCTGATTGCCTTTATCGAAATCCTGAAAAAAACTTCAAATAATCAAACCTATTTAGACCCACATGAATAGCATATGGTAGGGGATCTAGAAAGCTGAGGAATTTCTTCTGTTCATCTTTTCCTGGCTGTACACTAAGATTATACTCAGAATAATTAAAGGAACTGTGTGTGTTTCCCCTTTTAAAATTCTTTGTTTCTGCTATCCATTCACTTTTTGAGAGTATGTGCTGTTCAGGCTTTTGTATCTGCGTGTAGTAAGTAGATTACAGGTAACCCCTCCCAATAAGATATACTCCTAAGGTTTTGGAATTCAAAATGTGTTTTTCCCCAGGGACAGCTGGGTGAATGGTTGGCTTCCACTGTAATGCTACCATGTTTCTGGAATATCATGTACTAACTGGCTTCTTCTGTAATTGGAATATCTATTCTTAGAACCTGTTTGAGACCTGAAGAAGAGACCTTTCTTCCTCTGTATTTAGAGAAGTCATTCACCTTCTAAGAAGGTTCCTGGAACAATGCAGAGGCAACTGCTGGTGATAGTAGAAGGTGATGGTAGGGATGGTGTAAGTCCTATTGCCTTGGGGTTAATGACTTTGTGAGTGAAGGGACACTGGTAATTTCGTTGTCTATATTTGTTTTAAAAATATTCTCTGGGCTAGAAAAGGGAATCCAGAGACTTTCTCTCCCTATCCCATACTACACATCCATGGTGGGGCAGACCGTTCACATTGTAATACTTGTGAAAGGTGCCCCCTAAGAATGATGCAATGCAAAATCCAGGCAACTGCACCTGATAGTTCTTAATACTGGAATTTTTTTGGTAGTAAGTTTATATGCCCAATTGTAGTAATTACTTGGGTATAGGATAGGCAATCATCAGCTTACAAAACAGTTGTGAGTTCTGTCTCAGTCTACATTTTAAAACTGGTTGTTCAAAAACAAAAATTGACAACTGGTACCTAATTAAACTAAAGAGCTCCTGCACAGCAAAATAAACTATCAAAAGAAAGATAACTCAGCCTAAAGAATGGGAGAAAATATTTGTAAACTATGCATCCTACAAAGAACTAATGCCCAGAATCTACAAGAAACTTGAACAATTCAACAAGAAAAAAAAAATTTAAAACTGGGCTAAGGACATAAACAGATGTGTCTCAAAAGAAGACATGCAAGTGGCCAACAAACATATGAAAAAATGCTCAACATCACTAATCATCAGAGAAATGCAAGTCAAAACCTCAGTGAGATACCATGTTACACCAGTAAGAGTGACTATTATTAAAAAGTGAAAAAATAACAAATGTTGGTGAGGTTGCCGAGAAAAGGGTACATTTATAACTATTTGTGGGAATGTAAATTAGTTCAGCCTCCATAAAAAGCAGTTTGGAGATTTCTCAAATAACTAAAACCAGAACTACCGTTCAACCTAGCAATCCCATTACTGGATATATACCCAAAGGAAAAGAAATTATTCCACCAAAAAGACACCTGCCCTCAAATGTATACCACAGCACTGTTCACAATACCAAAGACATGGAATCAACCTGGGTGCATATCAGTTATGGATTGGATAAAGAAATGTGGTACATATAGAGTGCGGAATACTATGCAGCCATAAAAAAAATGAAACCATGTCCTTTGCAGCAATGTGGATGCAGCTGGAGGCCATTATCATAAGTGAATTAACACAGAAACACAAAACCAAATGATCCATGTTCTTATTTATAAGTGAGAGCTAAACATTGGATAGACACAGCCAAAGATGAGAACAGTAGACACTAGGACTCCAAAAGAGGGGAGGAAGGAAGAAGATCAAGGGCTGAAAAACTTCCTGTCAGATACTATGTTCACTGTTTGGGTGACAGGATAAGTAGAACAAATCTCAGCATCACGCAATATACTCGTGTAACAGACCTGCACGTGCACCCCCTGAATCTAAAACTGAAAATAAAATAAAACTGGTTGTTTGGAATTTAGAATATTTGAAGACAAGGGAAAACTGAGATAAATTGTAGTGCATTTCCTGGGTTACCCACAAAAATCTTCTCCATCATATTGTTACCGAACTTCTAAAGACCGTTTGCAACCGTTTTTCCTCCCGATTCTTGGTAAATTACCAATAGTATTGAATAGGAAATCTTGCACCTGGATTGGTTGTCACCATTTAAAGCAAGATTTGTCTAGGGAAATGTATACTGCATTTTGTCATAAGAGGAAATCATAGGGGTAACAGGAACTGATTCCACACGTCCTTCCAGTGCCCCACCACCTTTTCTTGCCTACAAACTCTGAACGTCCTGAGTTGAACGCCTCTGGTTAGAGACAGCTGTTTGTGTGGGATCAAAAGGAGACGGGTTCCTAAAATTATTGTTATAACATTAACATTATTTCAAATTTTCAGCAATTTCAGAGATGGAGTATGACAAATTGTAGAGTTTAAATGTTAACTTGAAATCGATGGCCACACTGTCTGTGAGCATTAGCAATATTACATAGAAAGCAGCCACATAACTGTTGAAATCAGTACCTGAAGGATTTTTCTTGATTCAAGTCCTGTTTTTGTACCTCATGAGTCCTGTGCTTTCTTTTTTAAAAAAGTAACAATCTACGTTAGGTCTTCTTAGGCGTCTTACCCTCTAGTGTCTGTTGGGTGGGTTCTTTCATAGTGCTTCTTTATACTTATATAAATTACAGCTTTTTGACAGGCTCTTGTGTTCACAATCCTAGAAAATAAATAGGGTTAGATTCTCACATTCGTGTCATCTTACCTCCTGTCTCTCTCATGAGTATGCTGTAAACACCATTCTATTTCTTTCTGTGAAACCCCCTCCTTTCTTGATCCTAGACCCTGTCAAATTCCAACCTGCACCAGAATCCTCCTTGGTCTCTTGTCTTAGTTGATCTTCAGCTCACTTTATGCAAGAAATTATTTTAAAATGATCCCTTTGTGTTCTAGTATTCAAACAGTTTCTCTTTAGTATTACAGCAAATTACCAACGTATGATTCCAGTTGCTGGGTGTAGGGGCAAGTTGGGATTGAAACCTCAATCTAGTTTATTTGTCAAGCATTTTACTTTTAACTTCGTTCTTGAAAGAGAGTGGGAAAGCTATGAGTCTGAAGGGTGTCTTTGGTGGATGGATTTAGAGGTCCCAATGAGGGTCTTCTAATGAAATACAGGCATCTCTTTGAAGTGTTCACTCCCCAAAGTCTACAGTTACCACATTTATGCCTCAAGGGATGTGAGGCAAAGTGGCCTGGTGCCACCCAAGTAATTATTTTCTCCACATCTCTTACTTAATAAATTCTACCAGAGTGTGCACCAAACATATTGTCAAGGGCATTCCAGCCTCCTGTTGGTCACAACCTTCTCTTCTCCCTTCTCACCCACTGTGCTGCAAGCTGAGGATAGAATTTCCCTGGATATCCAGGGGATTGCTTTGTTGCTCTGAACAGTATTTTTATATATGAGTAAATATATGAGAAGTATTAAGTTAAAGCATATGGAATTGCCATTTTTGTAGGTAGATAGAGTAAAAGCAACTTCATGAGGTTCAACCCAGTAGCTTCGTTTAAGAGGCATCTACCTAAAACATCGTTAGTGTATGTTTAGTGAAAACCCACTGTGGAGTTTACTTAAAATAGAAGCTTTACATTTTTCCACTTAGAAAACTTGGGCTTCTCTACCTGCCCTCTTGTGTTTTTTCCTGAATATCAGAGAAATAGGACACACAGCCTTCATATTTGGAGAAATGCATCTATTTTGAGACTAATATGAAATAAGTAGACTGTCCCTTGGTCTTGGAAGAATTTTTTTTCTGTAAGTTATATATGGGTGTTATAATGGAAAACGTTTTGAAACCCTAACCAGAGCATTTACTATAAATAAGAGAGTAGCAGGAGATTAATAAATCTGATAAAGCTGAGAAGGAAGAAATCTTAAAATAAGAAATGAGGACTGTACCTTCGTTGGAGTGTTAATGCAGCCCTGAGTATATATATAGGAAAATCAAAGACTTGCTAAAGGCAGAGCATACTAAGTCATAGCTATTAATGTGTGCTTAACTCTATTGCCTAGGAGATTTTATTAAATGCAGCGGCCAAGAAAATTGACCTTACCTTTTTTTTTTTTTTTTTTTCCTTTTTTGGGTTGGATCCTTGCTCACGTCACATAAATGAATAGAGCTGACAATTTACTGGTTCATCAATGAAACAATATTAAATTATGAAGATGTAAGGAGAAAATCCTACGCTAACACTGTTGCAGTTTGAAAGGTAAGCTGCTCCCTACAAGATTAGGACATATTAATGTTCTTTTAAAATCTACATAACATAATGCCACGTGATACACATTAGAGGGTTAAGTGGCCCCTTGACATCTTTGACTACTATTGTGGGGCTGGCAGGTATTTCATAGTAAGGAAAAATGTTTTCTGCATTCTGCCTTTTAAAATGTAAAAACGTCGTTTCTAATGCTTTTAAAGTGTTTTTGTGTGTGTGAGTAGGATATTCTGGCAGATTGGACTTAACTGAGTATATGTTGCCGTGATCATGTGGGTGCTTTGGAAAGGTTTTGCCCTTGTTTCTATTGATTCACTATATTGACCAGTAAGCTGCGGTTGTCAAAGTCAGACTATTTCTTAATTCTTGTCTTTCACTGATGCCTAGGAAGTAAAATACTACTCTTCTTTACGTCCTGTCCTGTGTTGAAGATAGGGATCCTTCTCTTTCTAATTCTACCTGCTGTGAACTTCCTAAAAGTTTTTGGTATCCATTAGATTCCAGTTGAATACCCATTTTTTTCCCTAGGGATGTCTGTCTACTTCACTCCATTTTTGAAGGACAGTTATATAATACTAACATTCCCAGGTTACCATCAGTTAGTCAATTAATCTCTGAGACCCAGGTGCTTCACTTGGACCCATGAACTCTGTTGTTGTAATGACTGTCATACAAGGATCATAGCACGGAAGGATTCTTTCGGTGGCGAGTGGGCATTCACCATACTCTCACACGGGTTTGTAACTCAGGAAGGATGAAGAGGACTGCCTCCTCTAATGCAGGATCTCTGATTTATTAGTTAATCTGAGTTCCTGCTGCAGAGGCCAGCACAGAGTAAGTGTGCAGGAATCGGTGTGCACCCACTGCAGATGATGCCTTTCAATGGCGCTTGCTACTGAACCCTCTGGAATGAGGCATATTTTTGAACAGCATTCAGCAGATTCCTGCTTCAGTGTGGAAAATGGTACTTTGGAAGTTGAATTACCTTTTTCATGGCACCCAGGTTGCTTAATTTGCAAATTGAGAATAATTTAGTCAGCAGGAGAATATGTTTTCGTGTTTGAAGTCCATTGGGATGAATTTGGCGTTCTCTCTGCTCCTTCAGCCTGAACTATCATAAAATGGAGTTCTGGCCCCAGATCATTCAGTTACATGATTTTGGGATATCATCTGTTGTTTTGCGTAACATCAGTCTAATTTTAAATATTGGTGATATTTACATCTACTTCTTATGGACTACAGGTGTGCCCTGCTTTCAGAAAACTTGGATATGCTTCAAATTCATACTTACCATGCCATTGCAGGAAGGGGCAATGATTTGTACACTAAAAATAGCTTGGCTTTAAAATATAATTTATCACAAGATTCCTTAAAATAACCAACTCTCTTAGAGCATTTAAAGTATGATTTGATTTGAAAAATCAATAGCCGTATGCTCAACTTTTCAAGAACACATCTGCTTTGTAACGTGAGGCAGGTGAAGGTGGGGCATCCAGCCACAAGGAATGAGGGTCTTAAGTGAGCTGAAGAGGAATTATTTAGAAAGGAATTTGCTTTTCCAGAGTTTCTCAAGAAAAACACCTTCACCTTTATCACCTCCAGAGTACATAAAGAAAAAAAATAATAATAAAGCAGGCCAATTTCAGTTTGGAAAAGGTAAATCTATTTCTTTGGTGGGTCACATTCTGCATTATGCATGTGCGTAAAAGTGAGGTTTGCTTTGATCCTGAGTATAAAAAGTTTATTTTTAAACACAGACTGGGCAGGAATCCAGCGATGCTCTTTCCCCTGCAACACATCCTGGGTTTCAGGTCCCCAGCCTGGCGGAATGCAGCTAAGCAGCAGGAAGTAGTTGAAGAGTGTAGAGAGTTGATGGGTGCTGAGGTTTTTTTTTTCCCCCCTTCCTCCCCTCCATTTTTGAAATTCAAATTGAATGCAATTTTCAGCTCATTTGAGCCAGAATATACTGTTGCTGAGCTTCAGTGGCTCTTAAATTCAAACTCACAGGAGAAAACAGATATCATCTGTCACAGAGGGTGGGAGAGAGAATACTCCCCACATTTATTCATGGGAAGCAGAGCTCTAGTAACTAATTCAAACCTTTCTGACTAATTGACTAATCATTCACCAGCAAACTTATCAACTAATCAATGAAATCTTTAGGACACCCATCTTACGTATTCTGGGAGTAGCTACCCCCCCGCCTTCCTTTAGAAAAAATTGTTCAAGTCTATTTTTATATCATTAGTACTTTAATACCTTTTTGGCAAAACGAGACAGAATATCATGGCAATCTTTTTTTTCTGTACTTCCTGACTATTTTTATTGTTTCCATCTTTAATGTCTGTCAATTCTATTTATTTATGACTGAGAATTAACGGAAAGCTTATGGCTGGCTAAGTGGAACAAAAAATTTTGGTTTTTTTTTTCTTTTTTGTTACTACACAGAGTAATCTTTCTTTCTTGAGGGCAAAGATAAGTACCAATTGAAAGGGAAAAACCCACTCATACAGTTCTTGAGCTTACAAGTGTGGCTAATCTGCAGGGTAGATGTCTCAGGATGGCTTGAGAATGCCTCTCGGTGAAGTTCTGCCACTGGGTATGTGCCCAGGGAATGCAAATAGATTTGAGCAAATAACAATCTAAAATTTCTCCTCTGATTTCAGAAAGGATGCAATGTGGCAATTTTGATTCTGAAATGTAGGTTATATGATTTACTACTGATGCTTGCCCTTGGGTGCTTTAGTATAAGCCAGAATTTACATGGGGGATATGAAGGCATTAGCTGTCTCTTGCTGTTTGTCTTCTTCTTCTTCTTTTTTTTTTTTTCTCAAGGTCCATGAGAGAAAAGTTAATTATAATGTTATTTCAAAGTAAGGAGGAGTAAAACAATTTGATCTCTAAATACTATTTTTAATGAAGTTTGTTCATAGCTATCATACTTGGAGTTTAAGATTGTTTTACAGTAAGTATATGGTCTGGCCATATATATTTATACTTTGTGTGTGTGTGTGTGTGTGTGTGTGTGCGCGCGTGCGCGCGCACGCACACTCACATTTACCCATCCCCAAATTCTCTAAGAATGTGACAGCAGGAACATCCAAATGGTGGTCATTTTCACATTAATAGTCATCAACCACTTTATCTTCTTAATGGCACTGTGCTTGTGAATCAGATCCTTCATAAAAGACGTTTATTTCGTTTCTTTTATAAGAATGATACTGACATGCTAACTTGTTTTCTCATGATTATATCTCAGTACAACTACCACAACCTTATTGTTGTTTCTTGGACACATGCTACAAGAAGGCAAACGTCTACGATGAGGTTGTGATTTATAATAAGAAATATATATTTGTTCTCTGCCGCCCCCACAACACCCCCGACCTTCACGTTCCTGACTACAGAGCTCTTTATCCCTTAGAATTTCCTGTTTGACAGAAGTGTCTTTTGCTCTAATAAAGTGACTTTTGGAGGGCTCCCGAATGAGTTCTGGTCACCAGAAAAAACAAGCCATGATAAGAAGCTTGGAACTTTCAGTCACACCCCTCATGCTCCAAGAAGGGGAGAGAAGCTGAAGATTGAGTTAATAATTGACCATGCCTACAGGATTAAGCCTCTATAAAAATCCTTAAACTGGGCTGGGCGCGGTGGCTCATGCCTGTAATCCCAGTACTTTGGGAGGCCGAGGCAGGCAGATCACAAAGTCAGGAGTTCGAGACCAGCCTGGCCAACATGATGAAACCCCGTCTCTACTAAAAATACAAAAATTAGCTGGGTGTGGTGGCCTGTGCCTGTAATCCCAGCTACTCATGAGGCTAAGGCAGGAGAATTGCTGAAACCTGTGAGGCGGAGGTTGCAGTGAGCTGAGATCACACCACTGTACTCCAGCCTGGATAACAGAGCAAGCCTCCATCTCAAAAAAAAAAAAAAAAATCCCTAAACTACGGGGTTCAGAGAGCTTCTGGGTTGCTGGATGTGGGGAGGTTCTGGAAAGGTGATGTGCCTGGAAAAGGCTTGGAAGCCCTATGCCCCTTCCCGCATACCTTGCCCTATGCAGCACCTCTTTATCTGGCTGGCTATTCATCTGTATTCTTTATAATATCCTTTATAAATAAACCAGTAAAAGCAAGTGTTTTTCTGAGTTCTGTGAGCTGCTCTAGCAAATTAATCAAACCAGAGAAGAGGGTTATGGAAAGCTCCAATTTGTAGTCAAATCAAACAGCAGTTGTAGGTAGCCTACAACTTTCAGTTGATGTCTGAAGTGGGGGGAAGTTTTGTGGGACCAAGCCCTTCACCTGTGGGATCTGATGCTATTTCCAGGTAGGAGTGTCAGATTTGAGTTAAATTGTAGGACTCCCAGTTGGTGACCACTGGAGAACTGCTGTGTGGGAAAGCAAAAGCAAGCCCACACATCTGAACATGAAAGTGTTCTGTGTTGAATGTGAGAGTAGGAAAAGCAGTTTAATTTTTCCTGTTATTGTACCTACATTGACCAGGAATCTATATTTTTGGTTAATTACTAGTTAATAGAGCTTTTGTTTTTCTATTAAAATATCTTAAAGCTTCAGTTTACAAGTAATTACTGAGTGCTTATTACATACCAGGCAATCATTGTGCTAAGACTTATAATGTATAAAACAGTGGTTTTCTAACCTAAGTGAAATGGACATTGGAGGTGAAATATCAAGAGTCACAAATATGCACTCTCCCAATCCTTTCTCTCAGTAGACAACCTCTTTTTAAGAAAACAATTGATATGGTTTGGCTGTGTCCCTACCCAAATCTCATCTTGAATAGTAGTTCCCATAATTTCCACATGTTGTGAGAGGGACTGCATGGGAGATAATAGAATCATGGGGGTGGTTTCCCCCACACTGTTCTCATGTTGGTGAATAAGTCTCACGAGATCTGATGGCTTTATAAGTGCAACCCCCTTTTTCTTTGCTTTCATTCTTGCTTTTCTGCCACCAGGTAAGACGTGCCTTTTGCCTTCTGCCATGATTATGAGGCCACCCCAGCCATGTGCAATTGTGAATCCATTAAACCTTTTTCTTCATAAATTACCCAGGCTTAGGTATGGTTTTTTTGTTTGTTTTTTCTCTTTTTTTTGAGACAGAATCTCATTCCGTCTCCCAGGCTGGAGTGGAGTGGAGTGATCTTGGCTCATTACAACCTCCACCTCCTGAGTTCAAGCAATTTTCCTGCCTCAGCCTCCCAAGTAGCTGGAATTATAGGTACCTGCTACCAAGCCTGGCTAATTTTTATATTTTTAGTAAAGACAGGGTTTTGCCATGTTGGCCAGGCTGGTCTTGAACTCCTGACCTCTGGTGATCCATCCGCCTCAGCCTCCCAAAGTGCTGGGATTACAGGGGTGAGCCACCACGCCTGGCCTCTGGTATGTCTTTATCAGCAGTGTGGAAACAGACTAATACACCAATAGAATCTAATTTGGAGTTGGGAGAAAGGATGATACACAACATAATCAATAATAAGGATAATAAAATACACATACTGAGCTGCTAAATGTATAATATTCTCCAGAATTGCTAATAGAATTGGGTAAGGGAAGGGCCAGTGGGGTGCTGACATCCTGCAAGAAGATATTGCAGAGTCGCTAGGCCAGGGGTCAGTGGAGGGAAGGAGGGGGAGCAGACTAGGAGGGAGGCAAATCTGAAATTCAAGAGAGAATGCAATTGAGGAAAAGGAGTGCAGAGTGCTTAAAGCAGAGTTCAGTGATGCACCAGAACCTGTTCTTACGAAGAGAGTCAATTGTTAAATTTCTAGGAATTTTGTGATCCAGTTGTAATTTAATTTTCTTAAAAATTGAATAATATGAACATATAATAAATCAACATATTAAAACCAAAAGTAATAAATACTCCAAATTAATCGCTTTCCAATTATTCTTCTTCACCGCATTTTGGTCTTATCCATGTTCTCAAGGTATGGAAGTAGTCTAGAACACTGCACTGCTCTGCATCTCCTCATCAGCTCCATGCTCACCATGTCATGTTGGTAGCTCCAATCAGCCATGGAGGGAGTATTTACACCACAGAAATTGGCAGTTCCCCCAATTATTTTTTTCATTTGAGAGCCAGTTCTTGAAATTTACCAGGGAAGCATGGGATGGGAGTAGAGGTGGGGCTAGAAAATTGGAAAGCCTAAATGAAAAACTGTGAGAAGGCAGGGCTACATTAGGAAAATGGCTCCCTCTCATTAAGTTAGGCCAGTGGTTTATCATTGATTCAGAAACAATTGGGAGTAGTTGTCTTTCTTTAAATACTTTTTAATTATAATTAGCATGTATGTTCCATATAGAAAATTTGGAAAATAAGAATAACAACTTCTATAATATTTTCTATATGTTCCACACTTAAGTGCTTTAAATATAATAAATCATTTAATCCTGGAAATAGCTCTATAAGGTAGTTGCCATTGTCCCACTTCAAAGATGGGGGAATTGAGTTACAGAGAAAATAAAAGCTTTGGCCAAGTAAAATAACTGTGACTTGAAAGCAGGACATTTTTTAATTGTTATGATCTTATTTCTGTAGGACAGCTATCTAGAGTAGGATTGCTAAGCCAAAGTGTATCTATATTTTCAGTTTTATAAGAAATTGTCCATGGATCTAAAACAGTTATATAAATTGGCTGGACATGATGGCTCATGCCTGTAATCCTAGCACTTGGGGACGCCAAAGTGGGAGAATTGCTTGAAGCCAGGAGTTTGATATAAGGCTGCACAATGTAGCAAGACCCTTTTTTCTACCAACAAAAAAAATAATAATAACCAGGTTTGGTGGCATACACCTGTATCCCTAGCTACTCAGGAGACTGAAGCGGGAGGATCACTTGAGGTCAGGAATTCAGGAATCACAGTGAGCCACGATCACACCACTGTACCTCAGCCTCAGCAACACAGCAAGAGAGACATTGTCTCTCAAAAACCAAAAACAAAAGCACAGACACACATCTACCAACACTGTGTAAGGATCCAATTCCTAGTTACTCATGGTTCTAACAGACTTTACTTTTTGTCAATTTATTATTGGGAAGTAGTATCTTACTTCAGTTTGCAATTTTAAAGTTATTAATGAAGCTGAGAATTTTTTATAGTTTTATTGGTCCTTTGTATCTTCCGGATTTACTGCCTTGCCAATTTTTTTCTATTGAAATATTTCTCATTTTCCTTCTTTGTCAAAACTTCTTTTATACTAACAATATTAACCTCTTTTTCTTAAATGTGTTATAAAAATGTTTCCTTATTTTATTTTTACCTTTTATTTCCCCCCAAGATGGAGTTTCACTCTGTCTCCCAGGCTGGAGTACAGTGGCACAATCTTGGCTCACTGCAACCTCCATCTCCCGGGTTCAAGCAATTCTCCTGTCTCAGCCTCCTGAGTAGCTGGGATTACAGGTGCACGCCACCACGCCTGGCTGATTTTTGTATTTTAATAGAGACCAGTTTTCACCATATTGGCCAGGCTGGTTTCGAACTCCTGACCTTGTGATCTACCTGCCTTGACCTCCCAAAGTGCTGGGATTACAAGCATGAGCTACCACTCCTGGCTTTATTTTTACCTTTTAATTTTGGTTTGTATTGTCTCATTTTTCTGTCTTGATTAGTCTCCCCTGAAAGAAAGAAAAATAATTTTTTAATTCTAAATATTTTGTATGTCGTTTCAAGATGATCCCTGCTTCCCACAGCTCATAGATGAGTCAGGGAGATGACTGCAGAGCGCAGGGATTTCTGCTTTGTGTGGTCAGTGCTGTAACCAAGGGTGCTGAGAGTGCCAGGAGAACCCTGAAGAGGGCACCTGGGCCAGTTGGGTGGCTGGAAGGGCAAGGTACGGCTGGTCCTCCTGAGGGCAACATCCCAAATAAACCTCTAAGGCCAAGGCAGCAGGGGTGGAAGAATTTCCAGAGGAGGGAAAGAGCAAGCCAGGGAGCTGGAAAACTTTGGAAAGACAGTCCATTTTCCAGAATAGGGAAGGATCAGTCTCTCAGGGTGGGTCAAGGGAAAACAGTTTTCATAGGGAGAATTATTTTCCTGAATCTCTCTTATTTTACTCAAAGAATAGGCCACAGAAGGTATTTTAAGCTGAAGACAAAGAAAACTCTGAAGATGGGATTAGAAAAATGAAATAATAAGTCAATAAGGGTAAGGAATACCTTCCCCCAACGTGATCAGGGATAGACAAGGGACAAGAGTCCTCATAAGAGAATTAGGAGAAACATGGATGTCTTTAATTTCCATGTACCTTCTCCTGGATGCTTTGGGACCAGTCAGTGACAGGTGCCCCCTAACTGAACTTGGCCATTAGCCTCTCAGCTTCCGAGCCTCACATCAGCCACACCAGAATAATGTCCCTTAACATGCCAGCTTTCCTCACTAAAATCACATGAATTCTCATTATCTCTAGTGAGATCTGTCCTGGTTGGGCAGTTAAGCTCTCCACAGCATTATCCCATCACCCACTTCTAGTTTCTCTTCTTTACTTTAAAGAGCTTAATCACTGTGGAACCTTGTGCATTCCACAGACAATGCTTCCCATCTGCAGTTCCTTCTTTTTGGGACCTCCTCCATACCCCTTTGACAAGCTAACTGGAATCCCATTTATCTTTCAAGGCTCAACTTCAATGTCACTTCCTTTCTGCAGACTTTCCTGACATCTTAAGCTAGAAGAAATCTGGATGTTGAAGTGTATGTCAGTACCATTTAAGACTCAGGCTACCACAGCAATGTATTATAGTGCTGTATTTCTACAGGTTCTTAACTAGATCAAAATTTCTGGAAGGATGAGAACTATGTATTATACTTCTTTGCAGTTTCCAGGTCTTTAACACAGTGAAGTCTCATCTACCCTGACAAAGACTAGAAGACTAAACTCATCTCTAGAAACAGACCCACGGACAGCAGAGGCAAGGGCAGAGAGGACACTCACAGAATAAATAAAGTCGCTCTGGGAATAAGGGATGAAGCTTGAGGAGAGAGTAATTCTAAATAAACCTCAGAAGGAAGTGAGCCGGGGAATGCTCATGGGATGAATAAATGGATCACCTGGTATTCATGGTGGAAGGCAAAGTTGAAGTTAAATAGAATGAATTGGTAATGAGCCATGTTCACGTCTGCCTTTGCACTTGAGAACCAAAAGGTAATACGGATATAGAAGAGACTGAGAATATCCGAAGCAGAAGGAAAGAAGATAGAAGGTAGATTAAAGATGAAAGAGAAAAAGAAGGATGTGTGAGAAAAGGGAGAATTGAGTCAGAGAAAGGCTCTTCGAAGGGGATGTGAGTCAGAAAGGAAGATTACATAATAAACTTGGCAGAATGTCCAGGAGGTAAGGACAACAGCGAGGGGGTCTCTCTAGGACTCAGAGAAGAAGGATGTCCAGTGAAATCAGGTGGTGACTAATAACTTAGGTAAGGTAAGAGTGATACGGTATGGGTGTTAGGGGGTTTCCTGGTGGCTGGAAAATCAGGTACAGTTTCTATGAGAACATGGGGAGGACGCTGGCAGGACTGGCATGGCAGTTGTGCTTGGAAAGGGATCCCTGACATAGCCTTTTATAGTTGAATAGCATCATAAAGTAGGAAGAGACCTGGGGGGTCTGGTCCAATATTCTCATTTGACGTTTAAGCCAAAACATCTAAAAGACTTCATGCCATCTCCTAGGCCCCTGTGGTCCACTCTCTGCCCACCTTTCAGGCCTGATCACATGATTCTCTGCTTTCCTAAACTCCTGTGAAGCCAAATCACTGGTGATACACTAAGTCTTGTATTCTTTCTCATTTAAAATACCATTTCCTCTGTCTGGAATGTTCTTCTATGTACTCCTTTTCCGCCCAACTCTTATTCAAATTCCAGATCTCAGCTTAAAAACATTTCTTCCAAGCACTCCCTCTCCCAACTCCCCTCCTCACACCCACTGGGTCAGATCTTCATTATATGTTTCCAAACATTCATTTCCTATGTTTAAAATTTGATGGGAGATGTGTTTTCTTTTTGATGGTCCCTTTTCTCTTCTGGGTTGTGAATTCTATTGAGTTTCATCTTTATTGTACTTGTCACAGAATAGTTGCACAATAAATATTTCTTAAGGGAAGGAAGGGAGGGAGGGAGGAAGGAAGGAATGAATTTGAGTGACAAACTCTTACCACTAATTGTTAGCAAAGCCTGACAAGTGTCTTCTGAAACAATCAGGTGTGACTTGAACGTTCACATTCAGATTTGGGAGACCGGTGTTTTTTTTTTTTTCCCAGTATATTTTTTTATTGTGGTAAGAAAATCGATGACTTTAGCCATTTCTAAGTGTACATAGAGTTCAGTGGCATTAAGTACATTCCTGTTGTGCATTATCCATCTCTAGACCTTTTCATCATCTCAAATTGGAACTCTGTAGCTAATCAATAACTCCTATTTCTACTCTCCACCTGTCCCTGGCATCCACCATTCTTTCTGTCTCTATGAATGTGACTACTCTGGGTGCCTTAAATAAGTAAAATCATACAATATTTGTCCTTGTGTGTCTGACTTATTTCACTCAGTGAAGTGTCTTCAAGGTTCAACCTCGTTGTAGCATGTATCAGAATCCTCTTTTCAAGGCTGAATAATATTCCACTGTGTGTAGATATCAAATTTTGTTTTCCCATTCATTCTTTGATGAATATTTGGATTGTTTCCATAGGAGACTATTGTTTTAAATCCTAAAATACATAATCCTCCATGTGATTTAGTAATCTGGGAGATAGTCAGTGGCATGCAGCTGGAAGATTTGATCGGGGAGGAAAGGGTAGATGGAAGAATCATCAACGTGCTTGAGAAAGTCATCAAAAATGTCCACAAACATGGAGGCTGTGACAGGAGGAAGAGGAAATATTCCCATCGGGTCATGGCAGTCTTGATGTGAAGAAGGCAATGAAGATGGATGCTGTGAATTTCTAATGATAGTAAATATTGAGAAGTGGGGTTGAGAGATGCTCCTTTTTTTTAAACCTTCCCTTGTTATTGAAATGGAAAAGTGGGATGGCTAGAAGGGGCAGAAAAAAGTGAGACATCCTCTCAGAGGAAACACTGGGGAAAAGAGGTGAGAAAAAGTGGAGGCTAAAAGGGAGTTTGGCCACAGGTATTTTACAGGGGAGAAATTCACTGGTGAAGGAAGAGCCAATCAATTCAAAGCCGTTCTACAAATTTCATGCAGGAAGGGCCCTCAGCACAAGATTGATGCATATCTATTTTATAATTAACAACAATACGTAGAAAGAGATTCCACGGTCACCATTAGGTTCCAATCCCTCATGTTCAAGACTTGCTTCTTTTTAACTGGACTATTTTGGGCCCTTTTCTTCTCCTTGTCTTTTCAGTAACTAGAAAAGAATTACTAAAACTCACCCCATGAAAATCCCTCACGTGCCTGAATTCTTTTGCAGTTAAAGATTGGAACTGGATTAAACTCTTTTCCCTTAACAACTTCTTAGCTACAGTTTCCTAAGCCTTTAATGCCCTTTGAATTGTCTGCTCTAAGTTCTCTTGGGTTAAAGTACACCAGTAGGAATAGCCAGATTTCTTCATATCCCGTGTGAAGCTAGTGCTGTCTTTCATGATCCAGGAACCCCGTCCCTCAGTGCCAGCATCCAGTATGGCACCAGTCCTGCCTTGGAGTAAAAGAGTGCCATACTCCTGAAGGAAATTTCCCAGCCTGCAGAGAGGGGCCCATGGCGTGCCATACCCATCAAGCTCAACCTCTCAGCCTAAAGGCAGAGCAAGTCACTTTCCAAGCTATGGCTGGCCCTAAGATTGTGTTAGCTTTTTGGAAGTATTATCTTTTTTCTTTCTACTTCAGAAGCTCAGCACGTTGGCCCATTTCAAGTTGCCTCTGATCTTTAACTGCTGCTCTTCCAGCCCCTTGGATCCATCCTTGGGGAGATTCTCACTGGTCACTTTAGAGAGCTCCCTCAGGCCAAGAAAGCCTCCCTCTCTTTGTTTCTATTTAACCCTTGCCCTTCAGGGTGGTGAGGGGCCGTCTTCAGGCTGCCTCCCTTGTAGTCTGTTATAACTTGCAGGTGATTTGCAGGTTTCTGAGCAAAAAGGAACATTGCCCCAGGCACCGCACTCCCATAGGCTCTTGCCATTTTGCTACAAAAGAGAAAAATCGAGCCTTTGAAGAGTATATATACACTATTCATGTACTTAGAAAGAGAGGAGTGTCTATAAAATTTCAGGAACAGCATTAGATTTTACTCAGTTATCAAACGGCAGAACTATTGAGTTATGGTTCGGATTGCTTTTGGAATTAAAAAGAAGCAGTTGCCATTTCTAAGCATCTAGTATTTTACTAAAAGTTTATTTGAGAATTTCTCTCTAGACACGAATCCCCCAGCAAGTTGTATTCCAGTGAGACAGAGTGTCCGTGAAATATAGTAATTGGGGCTCTGTTGGGCTGTTCTTCGTGCAGGCAGAGCTCACTTAGTGACAGCGTGCTGCATTCAGCATTCAGCATTCCACCCTGCACTCCAGCTACTCATCTGACCAGATGAAAGCTTCCTTCTCTACCTCAATCCTCCAGGCTTTTTTGTCACCTACACTGCTACCTTCAGATCCCCCAGGGGAAATATTATATGCTTCTTTCAACATCTTAAGCTACTGTCCTCAGCATTAAGTGAAACATTATACATTTTTTTTTGTATCTCTATTGCTGCAAGTACAGTGTCCCTCTCAGACCAAAACAAAAAAAAAGTAACTAGTTCATTTTCCTGAGTTTTAAATGGCTAGTTTCTCTCCTATTATTTTTCATTGAAAAATAAAATTTTAAAACTAAACATAACTCTTTCCCCTTCACTCCTCTGCCAAATAAACATTGCCAAACCGTTTGGTCTTTGGACTCTATGGATTCACATTTCATGTGTAAGAGCCATAGGAGCCTAACAGGAGTGTTTTAATTTTTTTTCCCCCCACGGGTGTTCTCAGTTTTCCTGGGAGGGAAAGTGGATGAGCTGAAGTACCTGGTCCTGCAGAACAGCCAGGGAAAAAGTCCTCTGTCTCCTCGGGTTCTTTGGCTCTGAATTTAATGGTTGGTTTTTGTTTTTGTTTTTTTTAAATATTTCTTTGATGCAAATTTTTTTCTTTTGCATTTTAGGTTTTGGGGTACATGTGAAGAACATGATTGTTTCATAGGTACACACATGGCAGTGTGATTTGCTGCCTTCCTCCCCATCACCTATATCTGGCATTTCTCCCCCTGCTATCTCTCCCCAACTCTCCCCCGCATTTCCCCCCAACAGACCCCAGTGTGTGATGCCCCCCACCCATGTCCATGTGTTCTCATTGTTCAACACCCACCTATGAGTAAGAACATGCAGTGTTTGATTTTCTATTATGAGAGTGTGGTGTGTCCCTTAGAGTACCTGGCCAAATTCATTGGATCTGGTGTTTCCCAGGTGTGTGCAGATCTGTGGAAGTAGTGACTCCAGGGCAGGGGTCTGGCATCTGTGTTCTAATAAGTGCCCAAGGCAATCTTTTGGGTCAGGCAAGTCTGGGAAACACTGGCCATCCATCCCGGCTTTTTGCCTGCAGCTGTGTACCGGATTTCAGGGTTGTCGGAGGACTGTAGAATTATTTGTGTGGTCTTTTTCTCATGCTCACTCAGATTGTTTTCTCCTGGTGAGATCATGAACTGTGAACAGCAGACCCACTTAAGTGTTTTTTGGAGACAGAGCCTAGCTCTGTCACCCAGGCTGGAGTGCAATGGCCTGATCTCGGCTCACTGCAACCTCCACTTCCCAGGTTCAAGTGAGTCTCCTGCCTCAGTCTCCCAAGTAGCTGGGATTACAGAAATACACAACCAGGCCTGCTAATTTTTGTATTTTAAGTAGAGATGGGGTTTTGCCATGTTGGCCAGGCTGGTCTCGAACCCCTGTCCTCAGGCGATCTTCCCACCTTGGCCTCCCAAAGTGCCAGAATTATAGGTGTGAGCCACCCCACCCAGCCGAGCAGACCCACTTTGAATAGGCCAGAAAAAGAGGGAGATTGTTCCAAAAAAAAAAAAAAAAAAAACCCAAAATACAAAAACCCAACCCCCTACTATCCTCCCCACACCAAAAAAAAAAAAGTCCTCAAGGGAATGTTCTTCTCCTTACTCGAGAATAACCTTAGAAGGTATAAAATTGAAATACTCCTCAGGGCAACCACTGCTGTCTTGCTTGTCTCAACGTATTTTATATGACAACAGTAATGCAGCCTGTTGAGCCATCCTGTTTAAGTCCCCAGACCTTTGTCTCCCTGTGGGAGAACTGCCTGTGGTTCCTATTGCCTGATAAGGTGGCTCAGAAAAGGGACCTCTTTCAATGACCTGGAAATCTTCTTGGGTAGATAGTAGCAGATGAAATAGAAGAAAACTAGGAAGCTTTGGGGTGTGCTGGCAGAGCTACTAGATGTAACTATGCATAAGAAAGACCATATACTTTTATTATCTATGGAATAAGGCAGGCTGGGGACTGAGGGACAATTGAAAACAGTATCTTGGGTACATAATGAAGTTTTAAATTTTCACACCTCACCCGATATGGCTTCCTGTATGCCCAAGTCACATTTCCGCCCTGCCATAAATACACCCTGGCTGGAGCTGCAAACTATATCAACAACAACAAAAAGCCATGACATGAGCCTTTCCTGTATTTGCAACACTCTTTGGATTGCCATGGCAACAATAGTTTTAATTATGGAGAGGCAAAATGATAACTTGTATATCAGATGTGGCTCACTTTTCCCTGTGGACAAAACTCTGATTTGAGAGAGGCTTTGCATGTGGCGTTTGCTTCTAGGATGGATTTTATTATCTGCTCTAACAGACAGCTCTCTTGCTTATGGAATGAACCAGAAGAGGCTGAAGTCCTGGCTGAAGGGGCTGCTGGACATTGGCCCTGGTGGAGGCAAATTGGACCTTTTGGTCTCGGAGGCAGCCTGATATGCTCGTCACGTGTGCATTTAAGAACCAAGCGAGCCATTGCTCTCGAGGGTCGCTTTTGGCTTCCCCTTTCGACCAGTGGAAATCTGCATGTTAGGATAGAGACTTGCATGAAATATCATCTGGTAATCATCCTTGACAATGTTCAGGATTATGCTGGAGGGACAAACAAGTAATTCAATTGCAGTAGCTGTTGTGGAAATACACAAATCATAGCAGCTTTCCAATCAGAGCTATGGAGGGAGAAATGCAGGAGAGAAAACCTCTTCCTCTGTCTTCTCCGCCTGCCCTTCATTTCTGGGTCCGCTTGCTCACTCCTTGAATTTCTCTTCAGGTTTGGGGAGGTATCACACCATCTCTAAATAATTCTGGGCTCCCTCATTTTGAAAGCTCTTGCAAAGCTAAATAATCTTCCTCTTAGGTAAACATAAATCATTGTCTACCTTCTTTGCTCCTTGAGTAGACCTTTTGATACATTCATTAATTTTGGCCACTGCCTGGTGGTGCAGTGATAGCTGAGTCACTCCCGTGAGCATCTTCCCTGGAACGTCCCCATTTCTGACACTGAACCTGAAAATCCAATTCAGTGTTAAAGAGGCTCTTCACTGTGACACTGGACAGCCAGGTGGTCAGGCAAGTAAAAGAAATATGCCGGAAAAATGCAGCGGCGTGGTTGTAGCAGTGAGGGTTGGAGAAAGCTGGTGTGGGGAATGTTGATGGAATGATACCGTCCTTAAAACCTGCTGCCACTGTTTCTAATCTCTGGTAACCTCTGGAATAACAGCTTGATCCTCTGCTTGGATCTGCTGACTCCACCAACAGTCCAGTTAATCACAATCCCAGCTTTTGAAGGCCAGAACGCCCATGCAGAACTGTTGAGTGACAGGCACCGTGGTTCTGATTTCTAATCCTTTCCCACATTTTTTTTTTTTTGGAAAAAAAAAATACAGAAAAGGTCCCAGTTTTTGATAAATCTTGCTTAACGAATGACACAGTCTCTGTTTATTTTGTTTCCACATTCAGGGAGCTTTGCAGCTATGATTTTGATTTTGGAGTTTAGGCATATTAATTAAGCCTTTGTATGGAAGCAGAGGGGTTCTGTTTCTTGTTTGTTAGCTTAATAAGATTTTGTGTTAAGAATGGCACTGAGAATCTGTCAGAATTAGCTTGGCTGCATATGTGTAGCTCAGTGCTTTGAGACCCTTGAAATGTCTGTTTTTAGGACATCAGCAGGGGGCTAATGAAAAGGCTTTGTTGATTTTAACGAATTGCAAGCCACTGTAGCCAAAATAAATATAATCTGCTTTTTGGATTAGTTGTCACAGATGATTTTACCTACTAACAGTGATTAAAGAACCCGAGTGGACCAGAAGCATAGCTGCTCTCTGGTGACTCTTGCTAAAATAGCAATAAACAGAAGTAAATAAAGACTTAGGGCATTAGTTATCTTTAATAAACAGTGACACCAAATATACAATGTGCAGGCGTGAAAGGGTGGGAGTGGAGGCTTAGTGGAAGATCGGGGTGTCAAATACCTGAATGGCGCACAACAGTACGGCTTTTGCTGCCACAAAAACTTGCAATTGTTAACAACAACAAAACCCACAGGAAACACTAAAGTGCTTGCTGGTATTGCTCACATGTTGTAGCTGTACCTCATTAGAACGTGGTTAGAAACCCAGGGCTATCTTCTTGTTTCCCAGCTCCCTTTCCAAAGCCAATCCAATTCATTGCCATTCTGCTCTCATCTTCTCTCGGACTCAGGGACCAAAGTTGAAATCCTGCAACTACAGGATTAGAGTATGAAAATGAAGGAAGTGTTAATTACTTGTGTAATTATTAACCTTCATAGCTGCAGTAATTCTACCCAGTTAATGAACAGGTGACCAGCACTATATACTTCTTTGTATTTTCCTACCCTGATGAAAAGAATGACTTGCCCTGACCGACAAACCTGATCCTTAGATTTCCCCAGGAAAGTCTCAGGCTGGGTTTTCTCCTCATTACTGCTTAACTCCAACTCAAACTAAAAAGGTTGTGTCTGAAACCCTGTTAGGCAGGGAATTGGGAGTGCTGGCTGAAAGATGCTTTTAGGAGCCAGAAAAATTATCAGGTGGGAAAAGCTACAGTTTTTCCAATTATTTAAAATTTTATCTAATGTTTAAAAAAATGCTGCGTAAGCCTCATCTGTGATGGCAAACCAAGTGACAGTCAGAACCTTCCTTAGCTTCTCTCTGCCCTGGAGGGTAGATATTATGGTATTTGTTTATAGATGCAGAGACTGGTGTGCCCAAGGCACATGGTGAGTCATAGAGAGAACCAGCAATAGATCAGCGCCTTCCAGTTAGTTCCTGGTGGTAACCGGGTGTTATCCCACTGTTGACTGGCCCAAAGCAGCACACACCCACTCACAGTTCCAAAGACTATAACCTTCACCCTTCAGGAATGGTAGCTGTCATTATTAAGGTCTTACCATGTGCCAGGCACTGTGCCTTATAGATAGCGTGCCATTTGGTAACACACAATAAATGTGTTCATCCCATAAATATTGCTTGAGTGATCCCAAGTACCAGGTTCTTCTTTAGAGAGACAGCAGGGAATAAAATTAGTACAAATTGCTGCCCTCCTGAAGTTTTTATTCCAGTGAAAGGAGTTAAGACAATAAATGCAATGAATTTTTAAAAAATACATTATATGAGAAGGTGGTAGGTGCTATGGAGAGAAAGCAGGAGAGTAAAGGAGAGTTGCAATTCAAAATAAGATAAGTGGAAAAGCCCCACTGAGCAGAGACTTGAAGGAAGTGAGCGAGTAGCCACCTAGGTTCTGGAGAAGAGTGCAAAGTGAGGAAGTGCAGAGGCCCTCACCAGAGTGCGGTAGGAGGATTAGGGGAGGTCAGAGTTAATAAGAGGTCAAGTTCTTAGGAGTTTGCAGCCCATTGTCAGGAATGTGTCCTTTACTCTTTGGAAGATGGGAAGCCCTTGGGAAGTTTTAGACAGAGACATGACACTATGTCTCTTACATTTCAAAAGCCTGAGAAGTAGGTTATGTTATCCTTGTCTTACCAATGGAACACAGAGGGAGCGCAGAGTGAGTTCAGTTCAGTACTTGCAAAAAGTCACCATGTGACTAAGAGGCAGAAAACACACTGTCTTATTCCTCCACGCTGTTACTACTCGCCGCCTTCTGATGAAAGATGTGTCTGGCATCTGCGTGATGTCTTTTTTACCATCAAATGGGATCTTGCCAATTTTATTTTTTAGATGATACACCCTTTGAATATCTGGATTCAAAGTCATCTAGTAATTGGACCATTCAGGATACCATTTGCCTCATGAAGTTTATTTTCCCAATGAGACAGCAGAGCGTGGGGAAATCTTTAAGCTGGGTAAAACTGCTCGAGGTCACATAAGCAGGTAGTGTTGGGTCTGGGATTTAAACCTAGTTCTGCTGCCCAATTCTGAGTTGTACACCTTGCTCACAGCATAATACTGCCTCTACAACAGTAATAATTTTAAACACTAAGATGCATTCAACATATGAAGGGAATGAAATGCCCATAATAATGACCTTTTCGTGAAGCTCCTTCCTAAAATGTCTTCTTCCATGTTCCAGGACAGATCCTGGGGCAGGTGTCCAGTTATCTGCTGGATCATATCGAAACCCTGTAGCTAGAAAAGGTAGCAGTGTAACAGATGACAGCATTGTGCTGAAGTAAGTGTTTGGGGACTGTCCTTAGATTTCATTTGTCTCAGGAATTTCTTTTCAAAATCCTATAAACCACCATATAAGTCTCTCTCTTTGTACCTCAGTAACAGTCTATTCTGGCTTATTTCTTTTATGTTTAACTTGAAAGATAAAAAGGCATCATTAAATATTCTCATCTAATTCTTATAATGAATGTGAAACGCTATACCATGGCAGACAAATGCAGGCACACAATTGTACATATGGAAAAATATGCACATACAGACACACACATACTCCCATACATTCACACACTAGAATTCTCTATTTTCTAGGTCTTGTTTGTAATTTTGACTCATGTTGATTATCTTGATCAACTCTATTTGAAAGATTTAAATCATTATTTTCCCTGAATGGAATCCACACCACCTTCTGGACATGACTTTTAAAGAAGACTTCACGTCTACAATCTTTAGAATTTTAATGAACTAAATAAACACTAGTTTTGTAGTACAAGCACAGCATTGCTCTTTTCCTTCTCTAAATAACTTTGCATTTCAACCTTGTATTTTCTGCAAAGAAAGCACTGCTATGTGAATGAATGATATATTATACAACTTCATCTTGCTGCTGGCAAGTTTTTCCATGGTGCATTTCTGACATTCTCCTGTATCGTAGTTCTACCCTTTTGTAGGCTTCGCCTGGCATCTGCCACCATTTCCCTGAATAACATAACAAGATGCCAGTGATACTCAGTCTTAGACTTATTAGAATAAAATTTAATACAGGTGCACTGTTCATTTTCCATGGAACTCTTACTTGGGTGTCTGGCATTTTGAAATAAGAGGAAGTAATTATCTTGTTCTCCTACCATACACTGGCAGGTGGGATGGACCCAAGCAAAAGCTTGGTTCTGCTTAAAATTCAAATTAACACCCGGGTCAGGTCTGTGGTGGTATAGAAACATGATATTTCTCCTCCATGCAAGACTAATTCAGATGTGGAATGTGAGTTTTTCTTGTCTGATTTCTAGAGAAGGGGCCTAGCTATGGTGATAGGCTGTTTGTTTTTTCCTTGAATTCTGTAAGAGAAGAATAAATAGAATATATTCTGTTTTAATACATTATTAAGGAAGCAACTTTGTTTACTAGCAAACACAGTTAACCTAGCAACGGATTTATACTGGTTGGTGTTCAAATTTCAGAGCTGCTTTTCAGCCCAAGCCTGAGTGTTCTAGCTGTGCGATTGGTTTCCTCACCAAAGCCTTTGAAATATGATGTTTCTCAGTTCATCCCCCAAAGTGCTGTTCCTAAAATGATTAATATTTTGACAAATTGAACATAAAATTATCCATGCCACATGGATGGCATTTTCTCTAAGAAGGGAAAGACTAGTATCCCTTGCTCAGCAGGTGACTTGGAATTAGCAAACCCTTGGCTCTAGGAGAAAGAGCTTGAAATCAGAGCCAATAAGCACATGAGGCCTCCTGTTTGTGAGTTTCAAAGTTAGGGCAAGCTAATTTCCCATAGTTTCCTTAGTGGATGAATATAAATACTTTTACTCTGAAATGGAAACATTAGATAAGGAAGTAAATTTACACAGGGTTATATTTGAAACTGACATAAAAATATGTAACAGCTAATACCAGATATTAAGTATTATCACTAATATTTGTAGTTTATAAATGTTATATTATTCATTTGATATTCATAAGTGCGTGATGCAGGTAGTATAGGCATCATTATCCTCATTTTCTAGATGAATAAGTGAGTTCAGAGTTTATTTATATACATATATATCTAAGGTCAGAAATCTTATTCTGGTTTTCTGATTTCAAATATAGGGCTTTTTAAACAACGTAACCTTGAGTTTTATAGATTATTTTTATTTTTAGCTAACATTCTGCTTTATTGTAAATATTTTAAAATTTTAACTCGAAGCATAGTTATCACAGAAATTTGAGTTATGGAAAAGTTCCATTAGGTCGTTATTATCTTTATTTTTAAATCTCATAGTGAAAAATTAAACAATAAAAGAGACAGGAAGAAGATTTGATGAAGTTTGAATGTCAGGAATAAGCTGAGTATATAGTGTATCTATGCAAAGAAGATTGCGCTATCTAGAATTATAGAGAATAAAAATTTGCAATTTGTTTTAGCCTTAAAAATAGGTAACACACAGCAGGCTCGTTTTCCCCACACCACTTTATAGAGTTGAGGCAAAATCAGGTGACCGAGTCAGCAAGGTGTTCCTTTGAAAGAGACAGCAGGCCACATACTGCTTTTCCAAACTCTGTGTACATCATGGCTGATTCCATTCATTAGTATGTTAAAAATGAAGAATATGAGAATGTGGGTTATTTAACCTGAAAAGTCCACATTTGAAAAGAGGAATTTTCCCAGGAGTAAACAAAATTAACTGTCCCAGAAGCTGATGTTTGGAATTGAATTACAAATGTCTTCGTAAATTTTAAATTTGGCAAAACATGTTCTAGCATCATTTAAAAATAACAACTTTAAAGGGCTCATAAATAAAGACATAAAAGGCATTTTGACATTTAATACAAAAACAGCATTTTGATGAACTGGGTAAAAATGAATCAGAGACATATGGATTACATATTTCTTATAGTGCGCCTGAGTTTTAAAATTGAGGCAGTGGAAATCTGGCAAAATATTTTTGGGGAATTTGCTACATATACTATATTTAAAAAGAGGTGAAGATGAACTCCAGACTGCTATGATTGCTCATGACATTGAATTTGATAACTTTTAATTTGCGGATAAGAAATTCTTGTGAAATAGCTCAATCTGTCTATGTGTTGTAGAAGTGAGTGGATGGAGACTGAGTACCAGTTCATTTGATCACATAATCATTCAACAAACACGCAATGCCAGGTTCTGCACTAGGTGCTGGAGTGATTTCGAAGATGGGTAACATGAACTGTGGACTCTGCTCTTGTAGGAGGCGTAGACAGTTGTAGGAAGGGACTCACAAATTTCCGAGTACTTTGGGATATACGAAAGAGACACTTACAGAGTATTTCCTGGGTGTCAGTCACTCTGCTAACCGCATCACATTCATTATCATGTTTAACTGTGAGATCTCTATAAAATACGAATTATTATGTTCCCTTTTAATGGATGAGAAACATAACATCAGACTGTATAGATGAGGTGACTTGTTGCATGTCAGTGGTAATTGGTTACGTTGGTTGCTTACAGTGAACCATGTCTTTTATAATCACACTCATGTAGTCATCACTCCTGGAATCAAAGCTGACCCAGGGATTCACTTTAACCAATAGACTGTGGCAGAAATGATCTCGTTCCAGTTCCAGACCTAAGCATTAAGTAGACCTGGCAGCTTTCACTTCTGTAATCTTGAAAGCCCTAAGCCACCTGGTTAAAAAAAAAAAAAAAAGTCTGTTTACCCTGCTGGAGAGACTACATGCTGAGACCATGTAGAGAGACACAGGAAAAGGGAGAGAGCCTGAGACTCCAGGGGAGGAGAGAGAGAGGTTCAGTTGAGCCCAGATCCAGCCAACTAGCCAGCTGAATGCAGCCACGTGAGCAACCACCAGTAAGATGAACTGAATGGTGCCACTGAGCCCCACCCCTGTATAGACTCCTGAGCAAATACAATGGTGGATGTTTATAACCACTGAGTTTTGGGTGGTCAGTTATATAGCAAAAAAACAAAAAAACAAAAACAAACAAACACACACAAAAGCAGTGGCTGAGTGGAATTTGAACCCAGATCACTCTGGCTATAATGTATATACATTTTTTTTCACTGTGTTTGCTCATAAGATGAGGGTGAGGAGTGGAAGAACGGAATCCAGTGGTATTTGAGCACGTCTGAAAATGGTCTGCATCTGACATGAATGAATTCTGAAAGAGAAAACGTTAGAAGACTCTTTACTTTGTACTTTAGAGGAAAAGAGGAACACGGCAGTGGTATAGGACCCATCCCCAGGGCCTTCTTGCTGCGCGTACCTGGCGGTGCGTGTATCAGAAAGAACATGAGCATGTGTCCCCAAATTCTCATTCCTGATCCTCTTCCTGGGCAAATGCCACGTAAATGTTTATATTGACTTTATTTAGAATTATCAAACTAATAATGGATGCTAATGAATTCCTCTCTTTCACTTGGGAGTTTATAAAGTGAGCACTGACAGGAACTTTGAAAAGTACACAAGTTCAACACACACATACACACATAGGGGGTATGATGCACGGTGACATGAAACAAATGGTGATCAAAAGATTTGAAACAGGGGCAGCATGCAGCGGTCAGGGAGAGCTGAGGGTCCCTGGCTGATAACACAGGGGAGCACTTGAAAGGATAATTTTCTGGCAAGTCCACGTTTGAAGTGATGTCATCTTTTTTATTCTCTCAGCTCAATTGCTTCTCTGAAGCTCATTCTTTCCATTCTGATGAGGAGCAAAAATGTTACATCAAAGGTTAATGCTTGAATTGGGGCTGAAAGGGAGAGGAGGGTGGGTGGGCGCATGTACACACACACACACAGTGGTAGAGAAAGAGAGAATCACAAATGACTAAAAGTTCTTAAAAGTACGACATAAAGGAAAATAGCCATCTTCCTCCCCTGGCGAATAGTTCACAAGATCTCCTAGAGTTTGGATGTGAACTGTCACGCTGCATACCAGCAATGATACTGTCACTGGCTGTTTCCTTTGGAAGCTCCAGGTAGTACAGTGTGTGAAGAGGGACATGTGATACCATCAGCACTTCCGGTGCATACAGCAAGCTCCTGATTTGCTGAAATAGCCATTCCTGGGTTCTTTTCTCAGCATTACCTGGATGTGAGTTGACACGGCTCTTTTTCCAGACTTCCTCAGAAGACTCTCTTGAATAGATTCACCCTTGCATCCTGTGCCTCTGCTACTGTTAACAGCAGTTCAGATTTCTTTTTGTAATCAAGTACTCATTTCCAGGGTTTTCCTTTCCTTTTTTTTTTTTAAGCTATCTTGACTGTTTTGGTTTGGATGGTAGATTGATTTGATTTTGTATGAATGCAAAATGTTGCGTTCGGGGTGTTGAACTTTGAATGTTTGAAGTGTTGAAAGAGCACCTTCTCCCTTCCTCCTCTCCACCCCATCTGCAACCTCCTTAAGGAGAGCAGAATGTGTGGTTGGTTTTCTGTAAGTTGTGGTGACATGTTTGGCCTCTTCGTACCAACCAACAGATGTGAGGGCAAGCGGCCACGTGGCTCCTGGGCATCCTTACAGAGGCAGAGCAGTGGTGACCTTACTGCTTTATGTATCTTCTTTGTCTTCTTCAAGTTACCCCACACAGTGGGGAACCAGATAACTAGCAACCACAGGATGTGCGCTGCAACTCCTCAGGAGGTGTGGCAGTTGCTGGCAGTCACACCAAGGGGAATTCAGCAGATGGAAGAGGTTCTGGGGACCCTCCCATGTTTACTGATGGAAATTTGAGGAAGAAATTTGGAAACTGTGTGCATGCTCTGGTCACACAGGCGACTAGCAGCACTCTTTTCCCTCCAGGTTCTTCAACTTCTATTTTGATCTTTGAATAAAGGTCTGGGAAATTAGTCCTTAAAAACAAATCCCTCCTGTGCTGTGAACAATTTCTCAAAGCCTAAGGCTTCTGGATTGAGTAAGGAAAGAGGTGAAGAGTATGTTCCCTGTTGCCTGTCTGTCTTCTGAATCCCTCTGTCCTCTGGCCAGTCAGTGGTTATGGTGGCCAGAGCTTCGTAGACTTCATAGACTTCATCTGGACCACTGCCAGACTATTACGTTGAGCTGCAGGAACACTGGTATCAGGTACTCTCCTGGCTTGGCAGAGGAGGGAACATGCACAAGATCAAACCACTGGCACTAGTAGTTAGGTGAGCACTTTTGAAACTTGTACAGTTCAGGTTTTTTGGTAATGTCAGCAGACCATTAGACATATTTACATAGTCAAAGCCTTTTTCTCATACTGAGATGTTTCACGTGAGTGTTCCTTCTGAGAAAAGCTGAAAGTTTTTAGAGAATTGCAGGGCCACTGATGGTTTGAAAAATGACTTCTTAGAAATGTGTTTAACTTAAAATGGGGAAAGAGTGAGCATTTTTATAAGTAACATTTTATTTCATTTGTGTGATGAAGCTCATATAACAATCAATGTTAAATATGCAAAACTACACTAGGGTCAAATACACATATGAATATGCTGCTAATGCTAATAAAAAACCAGAATTTTCCTCTTCAGAAAACATTACAAATATTTGTTTATTAATCCCCTGTGTCAGAGCTGAGATTAGAACTCAAGCTTTTGCCTGCCAACGGATTCGCTTTATCTTCTGATGATAGCAGGGCTCGTGGAAATAGCCGTATAGGAAGATAGTATAAAGTTTAAAAAAAGTGCGGGGAGCTAATATGATTTTTAAGAACTTAAAATAGATTTTTCTTCACCAGGACCCACTGGAATGAACTTTTCTGGTGCTTTCCATGTTGTCGTTTCTGTTTGCAAATATAGCATTGTAGTTAGATGTTTGTTAGTATAGAAATAATATGCATTGATTTTTAAAATTTTTCTCCTTATCTTAATTCCTCTAGATATAACTGTGGACCTCTCAAAGTCAGAAAAGGGTAAAAACCTTGCAACTACTGCTGTAATTATAATGATAGCTAATTTCTCAGGCTTCCTCAAGGTTTATAATTATCATTAATAACAATGACTTACAGCATATAGAGTTTTATACATTGTAAAGTGCTTATCGCATGCACTACATCATTTGATATTCATAGCCACCCTTTGAAGTAGACAAGGAAGCTATTTTTATTCCCATCTTAGAAATAGGAAACAGACTCAACACGCTTGAGGGATCGGCACTGGCCTCAGAGTGAGTAAGCTTGGGGAAAGTACAGCGTTCACGCTGGGATCCAGGTCTCCTATCTTCAAAGCCACAATCCACTGATTACGTGGAGCAATGATGACACATTTTTAAACCCTAAATATTAAACTTAATGTTCTCTGTACTTTCCTTTGATATCATTGGAAAAACATAAATATAAAGGATGCATATTCATTAATCCCTCAGTATCCATGAAGGATTGTTTCCAGTAGCCATCCCCCATACCAAAATTCATGGATACTCAGGTCCCTGATATAAAATAGTGTAATATTTGCATGTAACCTATACACATCCTCCAATAGACTTTAAATCATCTCTACATTATGGAATACAATGTAAAAGCTATGTAAATAGTTGCTATACTGTATGGGTTAGGGAATAATGACAAGGAAAAAACGTCTGCCCATGTTCAGTACAGATTCGGCCATCCAATTTTTTTTTTCAAATATTTTGCTTTCTTTTTCTTTTTTTCTTTTTTCTTTTTTTGAGACAGAGTATTGCTTTGGAGTGCAGTGGTGCGATCTCAACTCGATGTAACCAACACTCCTTGGGTTCAAGTGATTCTCCTGTCTTAGCCTCCTCAGTAGATGGGTTTACAGGCATGTGTCACCATGCCCAGCTAATTTTTTTTTTTATTTTTAGTAAAGATGAGGTTTTACCATGTTGGCCAGGCTGGTCTTGAACTGCTGGCCTCAAGTGATCTGCCCACCTCAGCCTCCCAAAGTGCTGAGATTACAGGTATAAGCTATGACACTCAACCTCAAATATTTTCAATTAATGGTTGGTTGAATCCAGGAATGTGGGACCTAAGGATACAGAAGGCTGACTGTATATATGTATGTGTTTGTGTGTATATGTGTAATTGTGTATATAATATAGTCAATATAATATATATCCACACACACAGTGTCAGATGGACATACCTCATGGTTTGTAAATAATTATTGTATCAGTAGTATCTAATTGAACATGTAGTAGGTACTAATTTAATAAGATGTAATTACATATTATTTGCTAGTATGGATAAAATCACAAATGTGTTTGGGAAAGGACAGATGTAAAAGAGGCTGACTTGAGTGAAGATATGTATGTCCCCCAGATATTTTTAAAATATAAACAAGCACAAGGAAAACAGGCTTTGACATTATATAGGCCTACATTTCAATCCTATTCCTGCCGTCTTGAATGACTGTTAAGACTTTAAGGAAATTAATTTCCTTTTTTCTCTACCTTGTAGTTTTGTTTTCCTTTTTTTCTTTCTTTCCTTTTTTTTCTTTTCTTTCTTTCTTTTTTCTTTTTTTCTTTTTTTTTTTTTTTTGAGACAGGGTCTTGCTCTGTTGCCTAGGCTCAAGTGCCATGGGACAATCTCGGCTCACCACCTGCCAGGCTCCAGCTATCCTCCTGCCTCCTGAGTAGCTGGGACTGTAGGCGTGCACCACCACACCTAGCTAATTTTTTGCATTTTTGATAGAGTCGGGGTTCTGCCATGTAGCCCAGGCTGGTCTCAAACTACTGAGCGCACATAATCCACCCACCTCAGCCTCCCAAAGTGCTAGGATTACAGGCATATGCCACCACACCCGACCTGTCTTTTCTTTTTTAATAGACTTTAGTTTTAGAGCAGTTTTAGGTTCACAGCAAAATTGAGAGGAAAGTGCAGAGAGTTTCCATATATCCCTCTCTGACACAATACAGTCTGCTCCATTATCAGCATCCCTTACCAGAGTGGTACATTTGTTACAATTGATGAACCTGTGCTGACATATCATTATCACCCAACTCTCTGGGTGTTGTGCATTCTAGGGGTTTGGAAAAATGTACAATGACATGTATCTACCATTATAATATTATACAGAGTAGTTTCACTGTCCTAAAAATCCTTTATGTTCTACCAGTTCATCCCTCCTCCTTGCCCAACCTCTGGCAACCATTGATCTTTTCATTGTCTCCACAGTTTTGTCTTTTCATGTGATTGGAATTATATAATGTGTGCCATTTCACATAGAGTTATTTCATGTAGGAATATGCATTCAGGGTTCCTCCATGTCTTTTCAAGGCTTGATAGCTCATGTCTTTTTAGCACTGAATAATAGTCCGCTGTCTGGATGTACCATAGTTTATTTATCCTTTCACTTACTGAAGGACATCTTGGTTGCTTTCAAGTTTTGGCAATTAAAAATAAAAATGCTATAAACATCTGTGTGCAAGTTTTTGTATGAACATAAGTTTTCAACTGTAATATACTTTTTCCAAGCTTCTTCTCTTTTCTTTGCAACTATAAAATGACAATTAAAAGGCCTACGAGATAAAATGATGTATATTGATTAAATAAACGTGGAATAAACATGCATAAAGTACACTGCACAGAAAATTATTCAATAAATGATTACACTAATAAACAAAAGCAACAGATGTATGGACTTAACATTTATGTTGAAGCACAGAGTTACCTGTGCTTGGGTATTTGCTTCTTAATGTAGACATACCTACGGTCTCAAAGCTTTCTTAGTAGTGATCTTTGCAATTCATCTTTTCAGAGTCCAATTCTTACCAGTGTACATAGGAAAGTTTTTAATGAAGTAACAGTCCTATTAAGGAGTGCTTCACTTCACGCATTTGGTTGGCTCCAGATCAGTAGAGTCTCCATATAGTGGGTGATGTATAATGCCCCTCACCATAACAAAGAAAGCATTGTTAGCCCCATTTCCTGACATCAAGAGTATAATAGCCTTCTGTCAAACTTACTCAGTAGTGTCCTATTTATTAGAAATGCCGATTTTTTATCCTCTGTCCAGTCCTGTGACTTCTGCTGAATTAACGCGAATTGCTTTTGTAAGGTCAAGGCCTTTGTGACAATATAGTGAAAGTTTCGAGGAAGGTGGTGATGGCAGATTTTTCTTTAATTCATTGGAGTGCTTGTAATAAAACTAATGAATGGAAAGGACCGAACACTTTCAATTAGCTGCATAGAGTAAAATCCTAAAAATAATTTGTGGCTGAGATGGTGTGTAGCTATTTAAAAATAGTTTCTAGTTTGTAAGGATCTTGGTTTAGTTTGCTCTGGAATCAAGCCATGCGAGAGAGAGCAAAACCTACAGAGTGTGTGTTTGTGTGTGTGTGTGTGTGTGTTTCAGCAGAGCTTTTGCATTATAATGGATAGTAACAAAGGGATTTTAGTACTTTATTATTTGACAACTTTTTCTTATATTCATGTAAACTCATTCCTCAGCACAAGTCACATACTAACCTTATACAGCACTGTAAGGTTAGTAGTATTATTCTATTTATCTTAACAAGGAAATAGGATGTATCTGATTGAAATTACCCCCTTTAAGTTTATATAGCTAAAATGTTTTAAAAGTCAGGGAGTTAAGCCAGGTTTTATTACTCTACATCCAGTGTTCTTTGTTCTGAACCACATTCATGTTTGTGGGTTCTTTTGTTTTTGTTCATTTGTGTGTTTTGTTTGTTGTTATTAATGGTGCTAGTTTCATTTTTGAAAAGAGCCCATAACAATTTAGTGCTTTTGAGTTTAATTGAGTCTGTCCCCCAGATCTCTATTCAACAAATAGTGGTTCTGATAACATTTATTATGTGCCTAATATAGTGGGTGCCTAGTACAAGCTTTGTGCTTGGTCTAGGAAGTCACAAATAAATTTGATTAGAAGGCGGGGCATGGTGGCTCACACCTGTAATCCCAGCACTTTGGGAGGCTGAGGTGGGTGGATCACTTGAGGCCAGGAGTTCAAGACCAGCCTGGCCAACATGGCAAAACCTTGTCTCTACTAAAAACACAAAAATTAGCTAGGTGTGGTGGTGCATGCCTGTAATCCCAGCTACTCAGAAGGCTGAGGCAGGAGAATGGCTTGAACCTGGGAGGCGGAGGTCGCAGTGAGCCAAGATTGCACAACTGCGCTCCTGCCGAGGTGAAAGAGTGGCACTGTATCTAAAAAAATATAAATAAACAAAAATAAATGAGATAAGGATAAGACTTTTATCCTCAAGGAGTATTTAGTATACCATGATGTCAGTTCTTTCTGGTCTAGTTTTACCTGATGGAAACTGGTTACTGTCCGTGGTATTGTGATTTGGTAACTCATACCACCAGGTCTTTCCTTGTGCTCTTACTTTCTTAAATAGGGGAGGGCTGTAGAGTTCTTGGTGAAAACTGAAATTTTGTGAATCTAAATCGCATGTGCTTTTGATTGAGATTTTAGAGTTATCACTTACTTCATAGATTATGATATTCTTCATATATACATTTGAAGACAGCCAGTGAAATATTATTAACCTCAGTTTAGAGTCTAAAGCTCAACAAGGTCAAAGCATTGGATCTCATTTTCCTTTTCTATAAATGTGATCTAGTCAAGTGTTTCTCAGAATTTCTACGCATGTACTCCAAAAGTAGAGGTCGAGGAATATGTATGTGTGCTTTGTGAGGATCTGCCTGAAATGGCCAGTAGCAAACAAAATGTTCAATCCCTGCTTTATCTGTTGTGTGCATGTGAAATTTGCATTCTACTCCTAATATATGTTTTAATATTAAAAAATAATTGTTCCCAAACCCAAATCAGAGAGTGAAATCTATGCTATGGAGGATCCTCTATGTTTATTTTTCTACGGGTGTGTACCCTATGGCACATTGCCTTGCACCTAGGGAGTGCCCAACCACTTAGGTAAATCCCAAGTCTTTCTGGGTCTCACTATTTTATTATGTGATCTTGTGTTTTGCCCAAAATTTGACAGTTTGTCTTTCTCTTTTTGTCTAGTTCATTATCTTACTTTACTCTAAGATGATATACAATATAATCTAAAAAGCTCTGAAAATCAGGGTGAAAAAAACCAGGCTGTCCTAGCAAGCTGAAATTGTGTGTGTGTGTGTGTGTGTGTGTGTGTGTGTGTGTGTGTGTGAAAATAACTATATTACCGTCCTGCAAATTTGCTAGAAATAGACAATTAATTTGGCCCGGAATTGCTTCCCAGCCCCAAAATTCTCAGTCCTAAATTTTTGCCTTGTCTGCGTGATCCACTCTTAAGTGAATCCCAGGCTATCCTAGCCCTGACATCTGAGGGCAGCTTCTCCTTTGGGTATACATAAGGTGGACACGCTCTATAATTGCCAACCATCCTGATTAACACTCCCATGGCAAAGCCCATGCAGAGTGCTGTTTGCCTGCCTATGATAGCTTCCCTCAGGAAAGCTGGAGGATATAATACCAAGACACAGTGGGCAGGCTTCAACCCAGGGTTTCTGCTGGCAAGTCCACTGTGATTTCCGACAAGGATGGATTATACTCTTGTTTCTTTTCCATCCAAATAGTATTCTGGATAGAGCTGAGAGAAATTTGTAATAATATTTTCAATGCACTGTTTTTCTCATTAGGAGAGAACATGAATAAGTTGGAATTTTAATGGTGAGCCTTTTAAATAAGTAGTGCTTATAATTTATTATACTCCTTAGGATTTTACTCACAGTCTTAAAATCTTAATAAAGATATATATTAAAAAAAGAGGTTTTGGCTTCTCCCTGTAGAGTATGTTTTAACATGAGAGAAAAAGGGTACACTTGTACAGGGGACTCAGAAAGGGTGATCCCAATTCTTTGTGCCTACCTTCCTTTAGATAGATGTGAATTAGAGCCAGCAAGAACAAAATATACGTCAACTGGCATTGTTCTGATCAAACACTCCTTTGAAACTTTTCATTTGATGGGGGAGTGTCTTAGATTATGCATTCTTTAAAAAGATGCATTTCTAGAATTTAGATATGCCTGGTGTCTTCTATTTTGCATACGTAGTAGTAGACATATGTGATTTCAAGTCTGAGTATCTGGTAGTGGTGGTTACGGGGGTACAAGGGAAGGTGCCATTCCTTGGCTCTTCAGTGTGGCCAACAGTATTGATAAAAAAATTACACAGGATTACTCATACCGTACTTGTTCATTTTGAAGTAGGCTCACAAATTGCTGCAAAGCCCTCACTGTTCATCTACAGTCCTTTTCCCAGTTCCAGACATTTGATCACAAATGCAGCATCTCCCTCCTAATGCTGTGCAGGTTGATAAAACAGTTGCCGAGCCGGAATCCCTAAAGAAATTATTAATTATCTGGTTAATGTGCATCAGGCTGTGGGAGTGTGAGATTAATCACCAGCAGTGGGATGAGTTGCTGAAGTGGATTTTGGTTTTTTGTCTCCTGTCACTCGGTAATGGCTTTTCCTTCCTTCACCATCAGGTGAACAGGTGCAGAGATGCTGTATTTTCATTTTCCCAGACTCAGTAACAGCCGGTGGCCAAGCAATGCCTTTTCCTCAGTCCTGCTGCATGAGCAGTTTACAACATAGAGTATTACCTATTCAGAATGTTCTATCTCTTGGAGATTCTCCCAGTGTGACAGGTCCTACCCTAACTTTTTCAATGTTCCAAATCAATGCACATATCCACACACATCCCCCCCATATACTCTCATATGCACAAATATATACACATATGCAGACAATTACCAATATACACAAAAAAAATTAGCAGCACCTCTGGATGCTGTGAATGAATTTGTGCTTAGCACTTTATCTCATTTCTTGCTTTAGAAATATGATCTTTATCTCTAAATATACAAAAATTAAAAAGTAAACAATGTGTTGAACTGCTTCTTTAAGAGAGGGAAAGAAAAGTTCTACACTGGTCATTTGGATGTGGGTAATATAACAGGTACTGCAAAAATTCCCTGAATTCTTTCTTTATTTTCTCTCTTCCAAGTGTTGGGTCTCATGTCCTATGAAGTAATCTTCATTAAGGTCAATCACTAGTGTGTGACATTAATCTCTTCATTATGATAAGTGTACGTTCACAATTCCTATCTTTTGCTTCCAGGATGTTAATGTGTCTTGGAGTCTATGAAGCTGTTGAGTCAAGTTGGCTGGTAGGGAGGGAAGTAGGAGGGAGAGTGCATCCCCAGGGTGAGGCACGGGAGGGTTTGTTATTCAATTAAGGCTGTATTTTCCTGGCCATGTGTGTGGTGGACAAAGGCCCAAATAGCCTGTAGATGCTGGAGGATTATGTGGGTTGGGAGGGTTCAAGTCACCATCTAGCTTCTCCCTCCACCTTAGCCTGGGGACTGAGATTTTTTCAGGAGTATGTTCTGCTGTCTCCCAGTGATACTAAGGAAATAAAACTATCAGCAACATGTTGATTTTAGTTTCTTATATGTATATAGAGTTTGATAGTTTTACTCTTTCTGTTTAGATAAATAAAATGGAATTGAGGGGATATATAATGGAAAGGTAGAGAGCTCGCTAGTTCAAACTAGGAAAAAGTCTGAAATATAAAGTTTAGGAAAGTATGATGTTTTGTTAATCACCAGTACATAATGTGGATATCCTCACATTGTTTCTAGGTAGAGGACTTTTAGAAATTTCTTTAACAGGGCTGGGCACTGTGGCTCATGCCTATAATCGCAACACTTTGTGAGGCCAAGGTGGGCAGATAGCCCGAGGTCAGGAGTTTGAGACCACCCTGGCCAACATAGTAAAACCCCCTATCTACTAAAAATACAAAACTTAGCAGGGCATAATGGCACGTGCCTGTAGTCCCAGGTACTCAGGAGGCTGAGGCAAGAGAATCGCTTGAACCTGGGAGGTGGAGGTTGCAGTCAGCCGAGATTGCTCCACTGTACTCCAGCCTGGGCAACAGAGTGAAACCCTGTTTCAAAAAAAAAAGAAAAAGCAAAAGAAAATTATTTAACAGATATATTATATATTTTGTAATTAATTTTCCTTTAATAAATATTTTTGGGAGTCTACTGATTTCCAAACCCTGCTCCTGACCCTGAGGCTACAGTGGTGACAAAGAGACAGAGCCCCCAGCACTCACAGACCTTAATGTCTTGTAGAGGTGTTCTGTGATTACGTAACTATACAAAGAGGACCGTCCGGAATTCCAGAGGGTGGTGATAGGAAGCAAATAAATTGAGGATATGATAGAGAACAACTGAACAGTCAGAGGAAGACTGAACTTTAAGGGGTAACCTTTGAGCTGAGAGCTGAACAAGGAGGAGGAGCTGATCCTGTGAAGATTTGAGAGTGGAATGTTCTTGGCAGACAGAAGAGCAAGTGCAAAGGCCTGGAGGTGGGAATGAGCTGGGGTGGTTCAAAGAACGGGAAAAAAAGGCAACGCGACTGGAGCCTAGTGAATGAAGGAGTGTCTGGACTTGAGGCTGGCAGGTAAGCTGAGACCCGATTACATTCAGCCTTGTCGCCCCCAGTGAGGCGTGCGCAATGCATTCTGTGTGTGATGGACAGCTAGAGTATCTGCTTGCAAACAGTGCATTGAAATTCTTAAGGTTTATTGAAGTTCTGTCCCTGTAGTATTCCTTGGATCTTTAATTTGCTCGGCTAATCTTTCCTTACATATACTATGAAGGAAAATTCAGCCTATATTGGATTTTCACAAGAATTCTGAAACCATTCTAGTTTGAATGAAATAAAATGCTATTTTGTGTTGGATGGTATTGAAAGGCTGCCCTATCTGCATCGGGCCCTTAATCTCATTTTGGGTGAGGAATTTCCCTTGAGCAGTTCAGAAGAGGGTAACGTTCTGTTTCGTGCATTCTTTGTATCACTGTTTAATGCAAAGATCCCAGCAACTGCTTCAAACCCCAGAATGCCTGCCGTGTCGTAGACTTCCAGGCAATGGCTGGGGTTTGTAGTCACATACAATGCAGATACCCGTTTGTATTTGTAATATCTGAGCCTGCCTAATGATCACGCCACAGCCGGGAGTTGTTGGCGGAAAGCTGTCTTCTGGGCTTCTTGCTGAACATCTCATTCTCGGGTGTTTGTGTTGCCCCTCCTCTTAGGGCTTCCTGAGCTCGCTCTGATAAGTAAAGCCAAGTTTACTTTGTTAAGCTCAGCAGTTCCCATCAGTAAATAGGTAAGAAGGGGGGAAAAATAAGTATCTTTGGGAGAAAAGAAGCTGTTTCTGTTTATAACAGGCGCTAAGTACGCTTTTTAATGACTTTGTTTAATTTTAGCAGTCTCACACTACATTTACCATGATATCCCCTAAACTTTGAAGTTTAACAGAGGGTTTGATTAAGCTACTTATCTCTGGTGGAATCGTCACATCTGCAGGTAGAAAGAACCCTCTGAGTCATTTGAGGAATGTCAGTTGCACTATGTCATCTGTGAGAGAGACTGTTGTTGTTTATCTCATTTAGAGAATTAAGAAATTAACTAATTATCAGTCAGGGGTGATGATTGCAGCTGCAATAAATACCCTACTAAAACCTGTAGCCCTCTGATGAATTTCCGAAGGAGTTACTGCTTACTGAGTCCCTTGGTGCTAGGGGCATTTTTGAAATAATCTTTAATACTTATAGCAACCCTGAAAGGTAGGTATGGTCACTATGCTTGTTTTGCAGGTGAGGAAACCAAATCATCAAGAGGTTCAGGGATTTTACCCGAGTAGAGCTGTGAACCCAGGCTCTTTGCATCAGGCCCACTCCCTCCTCCCTCTTGTGCCCTGGGCTTTGTGTGTCCTCCTTAAAACAAATGCTCAAGTGTCCAACCAAGAACGTAATCAGATCCTGCAGAGAGTTGCCTCTTGTCTTTTTAACCAAATAATGATCTGTACCTGGTAGCATGCTGCCAGAGCTGCAGAGGATGGTTGGTGTAGATGTCATGTCAGGGGCATTTAGTTTAACCAGGACATCCGCTGTCCTCATCCTCAATTCCCCAAGGCACTTCTTACTCTTCAGGGTGTTTTTTTCTCTTCTGCATCTCTGAGTATTTCTCCAAATGAGATTCAGTCTATCCCATGAGTATATAGGCCAGCAGGGACCAGCTGTACAGGGTTCCACTGCCTGCTGTTTCCTCTGTGAATCATGTTCACACCCTCCATTCCTTACAGCTGAGCAATCAGATTCTAACCATATCGCCTCAGACCTATAATCTCATTCTTTCCATTCTTTCCTCTATAATCTCCCGACGTGCACACACAGATACACACACACACACGCTTGCATACACACACACAACCACACACTTGCACATACAGCCACAGACACAAACACACACACTTGCATACACACTTGCACACACACAACCACACATACACTTTACATACAGCCACAGACACACACACACATGTTTGCATATACACTTGCACACACACAACCACACACTTGTACATACAGCCACAGACACACACACACACATGCTTGCATACACGCACACTTGCACACACACAATTACACACTTGCACATACAGCCACAGACACACAAACCCACACGCATCTCTTTGCCCAAGTGCCTTTTAGCTTAAAAAAGAGCTTGGCCAGGTGCTACAAGAGTCATGGTCTTTCACAAAGCACTCTGTGAAGCATAACATGATGGGTCATGTCTCCTGTGGTCATTTCCCACGACAGGGATCCCCCGCAGTGCAGCATTATGTAGCACTGGTAATCTATGCCAGATGACGTGGGCCTGGGGCACGCAAAAGACTAAGGGAATAAGAGTGTACATGATGCCAGGTATGTTTTACAAAGCTCAGAGAAACGTGTATACACATACACACAAATATGCAAATAAACAGATGTATATGATTATGCACAGGTGGTCCCTTAAAACTGGGCTCTAAAAGCAACTCCAGCGCTGCACTTTTCACACAAAGGCCATTCAGAAATGCTTGATGAAACAATGACAGCCTTGTACTGTTTCAACAAGTGGGAACGTGCAAACAGGATGGAGTTCAGTTGGCCAGCAGTCACTGGGAAACACAGGCCAAATGTGTCAACAGTAGAGAACTGCCACTAAAAGGGCTGGCAGACCCAGCGCTATACATGTGGTCATGTAGTAGATCAGCATGTTCCGGGAGGTGGAGCAGCCTCTGAATTGAGTGTCATTTCAGCCGTTAGTGTTGTGTTTCATATGGAGCTACACAGCCATTTCAAAAGCTCTCATGCTTCCTTAGCTGGTGGAAGTCTCAGAAAAGATGGGACTATTTACCAGCTCACTACAGAACTCTCAAAGATGTCAGGAATAGGTCCAGCGTTGAGAGGTATCTGGGCAATACATGGGAGCATACACAGAGAAGACAGTGGTTTCTCTCCTCTCTTTTGTTATGGAGGCAGAAATAATTCTCATTAATATTATTATTATTTTTTGAGACTTTGTTGCTTGGGTAGGCTGGAGTGCAATGGCGTGATCTCAGCTCATTGTAACCTCTGCCTCTCAGGTTCAAATGACTCCCCTGCCTCAGCCTCCTGAGTAGCTGGGATTACAGGCACCCACGACCACGCCCAGCTAATTTTTCTATATTTAGTAGAGATGGGGTTTTGCCATGTTGGCAAGGCTGGTCTCAAACTCCTGACCTCAGGTGATCTGCCTGCCTCAGCCTCCCAAAATGCTGGAATTACGTGCATGAGCCACTGCACCCACCCAGCTGATATAATACACGATTGATATAGAGAATGAAGAGATGATTCAGAATTAGAAGTTTAGGAAATAGCAGTTGGGAGAGATGTCTTGAGAAGATCATGTAGATGGACTTTAGATATAAAAAGGAAGTATTGAGTTGCCTGTAATTCCTGCAACTTGGGAGGTGGAGGCAGGAAGATCCCCTGAGGCCATGAGTTTAAGACCAGCTTGGGCAACATAATGAGACTCTGTCTCTACAAAAAAATTTAAAAAATAAATAAATTGGCATGGTGGTGCATACCTGTAGTTCCAGATACTTGGAAGGTTGAGGCAGAAGAATCTACCTAAGCCAGGAGTTTGAGACTACAGTGAGCTATGATCATGCCACTGCACTCTAGCCTGGGCAGCAGAGTGAGACCCCTGCCCCTAAAAAAAAATAAAAGAAGTATTGGTAGGCACTTTGTCACTTATTATTTTTTGAGAATACAACTATACTGCTAAAGAAAATGCAGGTAAACATTAGAAAGATGGCAGAAGGCTGGGTGTGGTAGCTTATACCTGCAACCCCAATACTTTGGGAGGCCAAAGTGGGAAGATTACCTGAGCCCAGGAATTTAAGACCAGCCTGGGGAATATAGGGAGACCCCCATTCCTACAAAAGCTTCAAAAAATTAACCAGATGTTGTGGCACAAAACTGTAGTCCCAGCTACTTGGGAGGCTGAGGTGGGAGGATTGCTTGAGTCTGGGAGGTCGAGGCTGCAGTGAGCTGTGATCGTGCCACTGCACTCTAGCCTGGGAGACAGAGCAAGACTCTGTCTCAAAAAAAGAAAAAGAAAAAGCAGAAAGACAGGGAATGACTTTAGTTATATACTGAGAAGAATCTTTTCAAATCAGATCTAGTATCCTATATGTCAGGAAGTTGAGAAGGGGGAATTCTTTGTAATTCTTTGCTTGGGAGAATCACATAAATTCTCAAGGACTTTTGTAGTTTCTGACTCTGATTCTGTAACCCCCGCCCCCACGCACTCAAGGTAGATGCAGTTTTTGGCTCTCCCAGCACATCTTCATGTAGTTTTTCAATTCCAACCATGTTTTGCTAACATAGATACGTCGTCACAGGGTTAAGAAGCAACCCCCAGCAGCAGTGAATCTGGGACTGCTTCTCATAGTCTAGCCTTAGTTTCCTCTGGTTTGACAGCTGGGAGCTAGCAAGTGAGAAATTTGGGCTCCCTGCATGAATATTCTAGAAGCTTATTTCACTTGGCAATGTGACACCCTTAGTGCACTTCTAACTTCTGCTATTTCTCTACATAGTCATTATCTGAGATTCACGAGAACTGGATATGGTTACATGTCCCGGAGTTCTCTCCAGTGTACACTTTGCAATTTAAAGATACAGATATAGTAAATGTATTATGATTACCTGTGAGCCCTTAGTGTAACTAAAGGGGATCAAGCTGCCGTGGTTTAAAATTTTATTATATAATCTACCCTTGGTCCACTCCTTAAAGTGTCAAGGTCCTTATGATTTGGGACCAAGAGAGAAAATGAGAGGCTGACTCTTCATATAAAAGTTTGAGGTAATAAGGTGCATAGTTTAGAATTAAATGTATATACTAGATCAAAATTCTTGCCCCCTTAACAGACCAAACAATACACACACACACACTCATGCATCCACACACCGGATATGATTTTGCTCAGTTCTCTAACTGCTTCAGGGAGTGTTCCCATTACTGCTTTATTCTGGGAGCTTTCCAATGTCAGCAGCCTGAACACCAACATGAGTGGGTGATATCTTCCCCTACACTTCTGGGGAAGCAGTACTCATCCTGTATCAAATCTGAATATTTAGGGTTTTTAATTTGTTTTTGGCAAAGCTCTAAAATTCCAGATTTGTGAGTTGTCAGCCCAGAAGCACTAGCACATTATTTGAGATAACTCATCTTCTTTGACTCTTCTTTATAGCTCCTGACCATGGAAGTCTGTAGTAAGTGCAACCAACACTTATTTATGGGTATCTATGCCTTATTATTTAAATCTTTTATAATGAGGTTATAAAAGCTCCTGATTCTGAAGGGTGAAAAAGCCAATTTGGATTTCTTAAGCAGCTTTGTGATAGCATGTAGAGAGGACAAAATTGTTGAATTTACAAAAGCAAAGGGATGAAGGGAAACACCTGTCTAGTGCATTGTGATAAACAGTGAGTGATTCTGATGTACAAGCCTTAGGCATAAGACATAACTCAGATGAAGCAATGTGTTATGGCTGCACATTCAGAGACTTGGCAGGTAATCCAGCTACCTTTTGGGCCTCTGTAGCTGCTAGCATCTGCCAGACTCACCTTCTTGGTGGGCTGATTGGCTTCGGCTGCTTCTGTCACCCACCTTTTGTTTGGGCTTTAGCCAAACGTTCCCTGTCTTCCCTCATAAGCACGTCAATATTGGCATTATCTGAGTATCTCTGACAGCTTCTGTATGTACCATGTGAAGTCTGTAACTGCATTGTATGCAGATGGGGAACAAGGTTGCAAGAGGGCTTATGCAGAGCCTCTGTATCTTCCACCATGGCTGGTAATTACCTTTAAGTGTTCACATGTTGAAGTCAGAGAGGAATGTCAGCAGATATTCTGTTCTGGGGAAAATTCCGAAATGATCTCCTAGATGCCCTAGAATTGCAAAACCTAAACGAAGCATTTCTCTTCCTCATCATCAGTGGCCCGACACAGATGACCCAATGCCTTTGAGACTGCTTCAAAGCCTTTGTTTTCAAGGTAAAATTAGTGGATTAAGAGCAGAAATATGACATAAATGCATTTCTTTTCAATCACTTCTCAGTGATTTGGAAAAATATAAACACTGTCAACATTCTCTATAAAATTAGCCACTAAATAAGAATATTTATTTAAAGACCAAATTCCAAGTGTCCCAGATTATACAATTAATGACAGCAGTCAAGTGCTAATACAGAAACAAAGTCCAGGGGTCTTTAGGACTTAGCCCTGAAACCTTCGTATCATTATCTATAAAGTTTCTTAGCCATTCATCTCCTGAAAATGGACCACGTGTTTTCTTTTTAGAGAAAATTAACAATATAGGTACAGATGATCACTCAATCACACACTGTTACCACTTCTCCTGAGATCCTTAGAAGCTGTTTCTAGTCCCACCTGTGACTTAAGATCCTGCCAGAGGAGAGAATGTGCTGTTCCAGTCCTGAGGCACTTGAGCTAAGGGGAGTGTATTGAGCAGAAGAGGCTAGGACTGGGTAGCCTTCCCTACTGCCTGGCTAAGATTTCCTTTCCACCTGGGTCAACAGTAGAAGGAAATGTATCCTAGTGTTCTATAGACATGTTTTCCCATAAAAACAATAGTTCATTTACTTATGTGTTCTGTAGGCTGTGGTGGAGTGACCTAGAAACCTGCGCTCAATTGATGACTTGGTTTCTATGGAAAAATTCTAAATACTAAATGATCATGAAATCCAAATGTAGTTTCAGAGTATAAAAGCTATGACTACCTCTTGGTAAATGGTGTCACGTCACATGCCAACTTCTCCTAGTAGTCTCGGCTTAAGGGTAACAGCATATGAAATGAGTCTCACCTTCCACTGGCAAATCTTAATGATTCCTTAGGTCACTTCAACGGAATAGTAATTCTTATAAATTGAGTGGAAAAATTCATGGTGCAAACTGTGTTGCTGAAATGTAAGTCTTCTTGCTTGGTTTGAGTAAAAACCTAAAATCAGATCTCTGTGATTTTCCCCCCTGCACTTCTTGCGTTCCAGTCTCTATGCTAAGGACAGAGCTTTATTATCTCATTTCAACCTCATAATTTGCGCGTGGTGGTGGTGGTTTAACATGTGGATGCATATTTGTTTTGCAGATGAGGAAAGCCTATTGGGTGCCAGGAAATGAGCTAGGCCCTGCCCAAGGTCTCACTGATAAAGGGTGACAGGAGGGACAGCTCGCTCTCCCTGTCTGCCAGGCTGCCCATCTGAGTACACCAACACTGAGCTAGTAGCTGCTCTGTCAATAGTGGGGTGACTTAAGATCCTGCCAGAGGAGAGAATGTGCTGTTCCAGTCCTGAGGCACTTGAGCTAAGGGGAGTGTATTGAGCAGAAGAGGCTAGGACTTTCTTTTTTAAATGACTGGCTTCTTCAAAAATTGTCCCCCCTGCAAAAGAAATGATTGCCAGTTTTCCTAAAATTGAACTGAGGCAATTGAACCCTACGATGACAGTTAGAACAACAACATCCTGTATTTTGGATGAACAAGGTTGTTTCACATATTTGAGCCATTTATTGATTCTTCTCCTAATCTCCTGCTCTCCTTTGCTCCCTCGCTAATTATATTCCTGCAGGCTTGATTATAAGTCATAACTACGTACTTTGCAGGGAAAGCCTATATGAATGGGTTGTAAGTCTGTTTGAAATGGCATTTGTCATTTTTTAAAAATATGTGTACTTTTAACATTGTAGAGCCATTTTCTCAGCGTAGTCCACAAACTCACTGGCAGTGCTAGTTAAAAATGCAGATTCCTTGATCTGTTTAATCCGGATCTCTCAGGGTGGCTCAGGACTCTGAATCTTAAACACTTCACAAGGTGATCCTTAGGCACATTGATGTTTGAGAAACTACTGACCCCAAAAAAGGTTAACTAAGGCAAAAATGGCCAGTGGCATCTCAATTCCCCACAACCCCAAGAGTCATTTAGTGGTTTTACTCAGAGGTACTTTGTATGGCAAATCCATTGGGTCCTTCTCATTTGTACATTTTCTTTCCTCCTCATTCATTTCTTCCCAGGGTTACTTTTCAAACTTCCGTGCTCTTCACAACGGCTGATCAATGAACTTAAACATAAAAGACAAACTTAAACTCTTATCTCTTTTCATCCCCTCCACAGCAAATGCCCTTTCATCTTCTCAGACATTCCAAAATGTGGCAAAAAAAAAAGATGGCTCTGCAACAGATGCGATTCTTTCTAGGTCTCTAGGTAACATTTTAACCTGTGTAATGTTCACTGCACAGCATCTTAACTAATATTCCAGGAAATACGCTGCTGCTTGTTAAAAAGGATAGGACCCAAGAGATGTCTTTAAATATGCCTGTAAAGTGAGAGGTGCCAGGAGAAAGATAATATGGCTGATTATAGTTATTTACCTTACATTTTCATTCGCTTTTAACTGGGTGTAATTTAGGGGCATGAAATCTCTTATTGGAAGTGTATTTGCATTAAACAGCTCTAAGCAACCATGAAAGTGCAGAAACTGAAAAATTGACAGACTGGGTTCCTAGAATCCCAAAGTAGCATTTTTGTAATAGGCATACAAACAAATCGAATAAACATGTTTTGCTTCAGCGATTTAAAGAATATGGTCTTTGGAGTAATTTGTCTTTTTTTAACTATCATTTCTAACCTTTTCATTGCCTATCTCTAGTTTGCAGCTCCCCCTAACAATCTGCAGCAATTTCCCAACCAGCTGTTGGTGTTCTAGTGCTGGGTGCTTTGTTTCGATTTCCGTGAGCTATGAAATCAACCTATAAAGGGGATTACCTGAGTGCTGTTGTTTCCCAGGTTTGCATTTAGCAGTGGGTTTGTTTTTGTGTTTGTGTTTTTGATTTTGTTTTCTCAAGACACTCTATTCTATGGAAAATGCACTTGAAAAATTGCAATGGCCCTGAATCGCGATGCTCAGACCAAGCGTCAGAAGATGCTTCCAGTAACATGAGTTCTTTCCTCACCGTTAACGACCCTCAACATCGATCTGTTAAAATTTTAGCCTGATTTTTTTTCAGATATGAGTAAAGGTTTGCATAAACTTTATTTGGGAGAGAATATGTGTATATGTCATTGGTCTTGATGTGATGTAAAAAACCAATCATTTGTGTACTCTTACCCTTGGGATGGTCAGTGTTTACACTTGGACTTGGTAGATGAGTGAGTACAAGGAGAAGCCTCATATTTGACTTTGGATTTTGAATCTCTAGTTAAAGAGAAAGCAAGGAAACCTATTTTTCTATCCTATATGGTTAAGTTCTAATTTCTACTTGAACTTGCTGCAAACACTAATTTTTCTGTATAATAGGGGAATGCTGCAGCTTGTCAAATTAGAAAAAGGGAAGGAGAAAATAAAAAGAGGCACAAGATAAGAGCTCTTTTTGGTTCCCCTTTTTTTTTTTCCTTGCATTCCCTTGCCCTATAACTCACATTTTCATTCAAGTCAGTCTGACTATAGTTAGTGAATGTGCTTTCACTAACATCACCATTATTAGAAGGAAAAGTTGACTCTACATCTGGTTTCAGAGTTGTGAATAATATTTGCTCATTTGAGAAGTCCCTTTAGTTTTTGGAACTTTCTAAGGTAGAAGAACATTTATATCCTTCAGAGGAAAATTTTATCTTCCAATTAGAGCTGAAGAAAAATTTCTCAAAGAGAGACTTACTCTGTTTAAACTGACTACCCTGTTTTTCCACCACCCTGATAAAATGACAAAGATTTTTTCACCGTAATTGGCCCTTTAGTTTTGGATTCCCATGTCATGATGTGCCTTCTATCAATAAATCCCAGAGATCAGTAGGTCTTAATTAATAGGTTTTATGAGTTTGCTCTTAAATGGATGACAGTCATATTTTTAAAAGTAAGAAACAAGCAAAAATTTTCTAATTTTCCTCACACATGAAAGGAATTGAGACAGGGTCTTATTTACTGTCAACAGTATTTCATTCATAGCGCACTTATTTAAAAATTAGCTCTATTTTACACTTCAGGGAAATGCAGTGATGTTTTAGAAAATAAAACTAATATGGATGTATATCTAAAGTTAGGAAAAAGAAGAAAGCATATTTCTGGCATGGTGGAGGTGTTTATTTACCCCCATCCCCCTCCCCTCCCCCCGCCAATTTGTACGCTTTGTCATTTTGATCGAAAAAAAGTAAGTATAGGGGATTATAATAGAAATACATAAATCAGAGCTGTATTAGACTTTGAAAAGAAATATATTTTAGCAAGGTTAAATCTTTTCTCAAAAAATTTAATGGGGATGGGGAGAGGAATCAGGATAAAACAGACTAAAAATAAACAGCTGTATACTACTTCATTAAGCTGCTGCTTGGAGTGATTTTCCCATTGATTAGTCTAGGGGCTAATGCTGGTTCATTCCTCATTTCATTGCTAATTAACATCAGTGCTGCTCCTGACCACTTGACCGTGTTCTCTGGTGAACATGTGCTGGTTTGGCAAGTAATCGCTCTCTTCCTCCTCCCTCCCCACACTGCCTCTTTCCTGAGTCCCCAGCTCCCTCATCTTTTCTTCTTTCTAAAAATAAGATTTTCAGCGAGGAGGGAAAAAAAGAGAGCCTTTAAGTTATAGCCTGCTAGCTCCTGTGTAAAGACAACAAACTTAATAAAGAGATTAGATGCCACCAAGAGAAATAAACACAGCTACTCTACCCAAGCATTTGATTGAGGGGTTGTGTAAATATAGATGATTCACTCCGGCTACCACAGGACCTGGCTGGCATGGTTAATTTTGCATTTGTCTCATTGATTCTGACTCTTTCAGAATATTTACAGGACAAATTACCTGACTCAGGGAGTTATGACCAAAGACCTTTAAAAGAGAAATTGAGCATTGGCTTTAAGGCATCTATTTTTTTGACTGTGTACATTTTGGTTCCTGAGTCTATGAAATGAAATTCACTACCAGGTCATAGTTTCCTAATCTGACCCATAGTTATAGCTTTTGCAGGATGATCCACAGTCAAGCAGAACGTAGGTTATAATCGGAGCAGAATACTCAATTTAGCAAACCAGGATTAGAGATGAGAAAAATCCACAGTATAAACATAATGAAAATCACTTGCCTCTGTTCCAGGTCAGGAGGTCAACATTTCCATACACTGAAGCCAGCATGCATTTTGGAAAAAGCCTTTCCAGAATCATTGAATAATGTGTTGTTTTGACTCAATTCCACATCACAGCATTTCTTTTAATTGAATCAAACATTACATTGCGTTTAGAAAATAATTTCAAATTAGTTTTGATTCTTGTAGTTTGGTGCACTCGATTCCCTAAGTAACTGTGAAGTGGCCTTCCTTCAAATGCACCTTTCAGGAGCAGTCACTAAACAGACAAACTTTACATTCCTTTTACTTCGTAGCATATCATTTTCCTTGCCAACATTGTTTTTCCAATAAGCTTTTCAGTATGTATTTCTACATGCTTAGAAATAGAGTATATATTTCTTGCCTGTGTGTTTACATCTTACACATTTCTGTAAGATTTTAAGCTCCTTGAAGGAAGGAAATATGTCCTTTCCTGTTTATGGTTAAATAACGATATATTGCTTTTATTCTGGTTCTTTTATTGATGGCTTACTGCTTGCCAGATACTGTGTCTAGGACAAATGACACAGTCAACTAGATGAATGGAGGGGCTGAATCTTCCTTTAATAGCGACATAATTCTTTCGTGATTTATCTTTAAAGTTCATTTTATTTATATCCTTAAAGTTTCTATTTATTCCTGTATGCCTCATGAAGCCCTGACACTACATTAGATACTGGAATTTCAGTCTTATCTGATACAGAATGGGGTAATTCTTGCTGAGCCTCAAAAGATGGTTTTGATGTTGAGTAAGTTGTAAGCTGCCTCCATTCAGGAACTGTGTCTATTTGGTCACCAATAGATTTCCATTATCTGTGATATTGCCTGGCAGAATGTTTGTTCAATACATGCTGTTAAAGGAAGCAAAATAGATCGGGGAGCATTCAAGGCAGCAAGGACTCCATGAACAAAAGCTTGGAAGCCAGTTCCATATTTGTTTTGTTTCAACAAATAGCAAATAGTTTGTTGAGTCTGGTACGTATCAAAAGGAATCACTGAACAGAAGTTTGGAAGGGTAGCTTAGGACCAGAGTGTGAGCAGTCTTAAATGTGCAGCTGAGAAATTTGGACTTTATTCTTGTGGGCAGAAACTGAATATGGTTAATGACTGATCACGGTAACCTTTGTTTGAAGAAAATCACCTTAAAACAAGGCATGGTTGGCCGTCATATATTAGGAACATAAAGAGTTAGGGGAGGAGCTGGGCTTTTATTCTGGTTCTAGAGGTGCCAAGCAGGACGGGTGGTGGAGAGGATGATTAAATAATTCAGATGTGCTGGCTGTAATTGCTGTAATAGCTGAGTGCTATTAACGTATGTGAGGACAGTGCTGTGTTCATTGCCATAGATCAGCTTGCCACTGCTTCGTCCTTTTGCTGAATTTAATTTCTCTTTACTTTATTTGCCTTCTAGACCATTGGTATAAATTGTTTCAGAACAAATCCTACAGACTCAGCCTGCATGAACTGAGGTCCTCCAAACCCCCAACATCCACTTTAGCTTTCATAAAGAGGATAGAAGGAACAGAGATATTTCCTCATAGCTTGAAATACCAGAGCTAGACTCCCCGTAATATGATTTTTGTGACATAGAGGCTAGTTTTCTTTCCCCCGGGAGAGGTAATATGTAAACCCTGTAGGGAACCTTCAGAAGTCAATGCTCTTACTAGAAATCTGGGGCTCCAGGGGCCAAAAATCAGAAAGTATGCCCTTTCCCCCTTAAAACTGCAAAATAAACAGATCTCTAGAGAGAGGGTCTCCTTCTTGGTAGGCATACCTGATATATTTCTCCCTAAAGTATCATATTCTAAGATCAGAGCTTAACCTTACATTCTAGTTATCTGACTGCCATAAGGGGCACACTAAGTTTTCCATTAAATCATGTTTCCTTTTATTCATTTTACAACTTTAAATATCTTCTCACGAAGAATCCACTTGCTTAAAAGTGGGCATCACACTAAGGGTATATTTGCTTTCCTTAAAAACCTCCTTTTCTTTCTTGATAACTTTATTTCCTCTGCCCCCTAAAGAAAAAGGGTTCTCCGTGAATAAATACTAAGAGACTAAGGTAGAAACTTTATTGAGAGTACATCTGTTAATTGACCCGTGTTTTGCTGTCTCCGTGGTACAGGTCCTGTCTAGATCTAAACTGATGAGGACGAGCAAGTGACTGTTGCCAAGCTTGTGTGGCTTCTCAAGACAAAAGCAGGCTTATTCTTCCAGATCATAAGTGAGCCACCTAATATGTGTGTATATGTCTGCTCATGCATGTGTGTGCGCACATGTGTGTGCACATGCACTTCCCCATGCAGGCAGATGTATGCAAAGGAAAGGACTTTCTATTTGAGGTTCTGGAGAAAAATAAGTTTCATTAGTTGAGCATCAAGGAGAGATTCAGCCACAGGATTGATTGTAATAAGCTTCAACGTTTTCCTAAAACTCCATTACTTGTTGAGCTATTAAGTGATGAAAAGGATTAAGAGAATATAAAATATAAAATATCATCTAGTAAAGATGATAACAGTGGAGCATTTTATAAAATTTGCATGTGAATTTATAATGTTATAATCTGTCGGCAGACAGCGTTGTTCAAGAAAAGGGAAAAACTGTACCATACATATAGGCATAAAAAATGCAACAACGGAGTTTCCGGCCAGGAAACCTTTTTTTCCATATGGGCGTCCATATGTTTTTTCTTGAAATCCATATTTTTGGCCTTGATACCCATATGTTAGCTTTTTGCCCAAATAAGATTGTGTAATCATTCTTTATTATTTCTTCTTCCCTAGAAGTTATTACTCTAAGGTTTGGAAGTTGGGTGGGGAAGTTAAATGGACGATTTTGCATAGTAGGGACACAAACATGTAAAAGAAACAGTGCGATAGGAGAGACATGTATACAGTTTTCTGTGTTTTTGTGTATGTGTGTGAATTTGTATTTATTTTTAAATTACATGTGTGTTTATTTGGTCTAGGCAAGACTCCGATAGTTTGGGTTTTTATATCACAGGTCGTGTGTCCCAGGTTGATGTATCCACGTGTCCAGCTAAGCAATGGAGAATACTTTCAGTGTGGGGGTGATAAGGGGATGTATTTGACTGAGTTTATTCTTCTATACATTGGAATTGCCCAGTAAGTGTTCACTGTAAAACCCAATTTTGTTATTTCCAGACCAACAGGAGCAGTAATAGGGTCACATAATTTATTATATTATAGTGGTCAGTTATATGTAAGATTTCCCGTCTGGACCACAAACTCCTGAATGATAAAGTTGGAATTATATTGTATACACTTTTGCATCTGCAACTCACAGCTTATGGCTGGATTCCAATAAGTGACTTTAGGCCGATTAATCTATCAAAGTTCTTTCATAAGAACAAAATGATATAGGCTTTATAAAACAGCCCAACTTAACAAGTTTTCAAGCAAGCAAATTCAGTTTATTGCAAGCATTTATTTTATTTTTATTTTCATTTTTTTGAGATAGGGTTTCACTTTGTCATCCAGGCTGGAGTGCAGTGGCACCATCACGGTTCACTGCAGCCTCAACCTTTCAGGCACAAGTGATCCTCCCACTTCAGCTTTCCAAGTCACTGGGTCTATAGTCATGTGCCAGCACATACGGCTAATTTTTGTATTTTTTGCAGAGACAGGATCTTCCTATGTTGCCCAGGCTGGCCTCAAGTGATCCTCAAACCTCGGCCTCACAAAGTGCTGAGATTAAGATGTGAGCCACCATATCGAGCCTATTAAAAGCATTTAATGCGGAGATAAGATTGACTTTATCCAGTCTGCCTGCTGGGCTGTCTCTATAGAAGATCTCAGTGTTTTCAACCCTGGTTTAAAGTAAATAAAAAGGGACCTTTCCATCTTTTCCTCCAATTTCTTTACACAGTAAAATAATTATTATATTTAAATGTCTTCGCCTATATTCACCTAAAAGTCACTTGATTTATTGAGTATTTATTTATCAGGAAAGCGAAATCAGTGGATATGTGAGTCATCCTACCCACTGAGAAATACTGTTGGCAAACAAAACAAAAAAATAATAAAACTATGAATACTTGCTTTTGTGGAAATTGCTAAGAGTGATGCCCTTTTATTTTTCTGACAGCACCTCATTTTACCTTCCAGAGATTTCGGTGAAATCAGAGTATGGTGCACAATGGGTTTGCAAAGACAAGAGTGGAGAAAACTTCTTTTATAAATAGTTTTATTTAATCTTCTTTCATTGGGGGGATTTCCGCTGTCAGCCACTTTCTATGCTCCTTGTCCTGATGGCCCAGCAAGGTCAGAAGTGGGTGTCCATGGTCTGTCAGCCTCAGGACCTTTGATTGACAGCCTGCTGAATTGCTTTCTGCAAAAAAAAAGGCTGCTGCCATGTGCCTAGCATGTGCAAAAACCCTCTACGTTGCCCATTTCCCAGGCATTTTGGCTTGAAATTTGTGCTTCAGCAATCTTCTTAGAAATGGCCAGTCAGAGGGCTACCCCTGCTGGATATCTCAGTGTGGAGAGTCAGCATTTTGATCCCCTCCCACCAAACTGGAAGGGTGTCAGCAATCTTTTGCTTATTACATTCCTAGGAAAACATGCTGAGATAACACTACAACAACTCAGGGTGTAACTTCAGTTGATAGGCACAGGAAGTAAAAGTTCACACTTCTCCTCAGTTCCAAAGGTTTTAGACTCTGAAATTCTGTCCTTTGCCTTTTCGCATTCTTCTGAGGATGCGGATGCAAGGATGAGCTTATTTTAAGACTCCTCAGGGCAGCATTTCATTCCTTGACTCTTCTATTCTTTGCCGCATTACCTCACTGCATTGGTACTTGTATCTTTCTCTGATGGCATCTAGTTTCCTTTCCATTCACAGTGGCTGGGGATCATGTCTCGGATCTGCTTAGAAATACAGTGAACTCTACCCCTGAGATTGTAAATGCTTTCTCAGTCACATCTATTGATCTTCAGGGCTCTATTTCTGGATTTCCAAGATGCAGTCTTTGGCGTTTGGGATATTGGCCGTTTCTTTGAGGGGCAGTTGTTAAGGTGGGTGCCAGGAACTAGATAAAGAATATTTCTGTGACTGTAGAAGCAAGTTTTGATATAGGTATTGGTGAGAGTCTGTATGAATCCCATACCCCTATAGGTAAAATGGAGAGAGGTAAACTACAGTACTTTTATCTTGCTGGACATGCTTAAAGAAATGAACACTTAAAAAAAAGGATTTTAACACTATAGTTTATTGAAGCTTGTTATTATAAAGCCTAAGTGTAAAACACATGATTAAATAAAACAAGCAAGCACATAGTCTCAGAAATTATTCCTAGACTGAAGTTCCTTTTTCTAAAGAAGAACAGAGCATATTCCTTTGAAGAGCCTGTGGTTACTACAATTTGAAGATAACACATTTTATGATGCTGTAGGAAATAATGAAAAGGAAGCCCAGAATTGGATTTTAAAAATTCTGCAGCTGTAATAATGAATTGCTGCCATGAGAAAAACACCTAAATTAGAGGAGAGTGACTGTCGGTCTTAATAAGAAGCACAGTGGAAAGCCCTTCTTGAAATAGAAGTAAAATAAAGGAAAAATTGCATTGTTGCAGGGCTAATTTGATGAGAAGACCTCAGTAAATTGTGATTGCACAGTTAATAAACCCTAGAGCTTTTTTTGGAAGACAAAATTGGTTGTTTAGTGGTTTAAAAAAAATCAATTACAAATTGTGTTGTCTTCCTTAACCAATCAGGCAGAGAAACCACCATAAGAATGAATACTCAAAGTGAATAGAACTTCACTGCATCTAATGCATCTAAGATTTAGCTCCTTTTTGTCACCAGGAGACTGAAAACGAACATTTCTAAGTAGAGAAAATGTTTCTTATGGCTTTAAAGAAATGTTTTCTATCTTTTTTATATGAAAGGTCTATGGAGAGATATGAATGCATTTAGGTTTATCCTTTAATATAGTTCAGTGAGGATGAGTACCTTGTAGTTATTCAGAGAGGAAAAATAAGCCATTCAGAGGAAGTGAGTGGGAGTTTCTGCATGTGGCAGAAAATTCTAAAGCATTTATGAATAGGTTAGTTACGTTAACAGAAAAAGATGGGGTTCCATAAACAGAACCATAGTATACATACTCTTTAAAAATTAAACAATCATTATCACTTTAGGGAATAATTCCAAGTGTATGCTAGGATGTACATGCAATATCATCTTTGTATAAAAGTGACAGCGTGTTTAACAACCAAGAGTAAATTTTCCGATTTTTCTTGACCTAATTTAGACATGTACTAGCATAGAGAGTCTCAGAATTTAAAGTGCTTGTGTTCTCATAGTTCAAGTTTGAAATCAGTTACATGAAATTAAAAAGATATTTTCTTCAGTAAGAATGTAGCATATAGCAAGTCGGCTATTCCAGGAAAGTTTACTTAACTGATGTGTAGCCGAAATACTGTGTATGTCAAACGCTCAGTCAGCGTGGTTCTGTGGGAGGATCTGGGCTTTAGAATTGGCCAGAACAGAGTTGGAATCTTTACTCTGTATATTTAACGACTATGGACAAATTATATTGGCACTTGGACCATCGGTTTGAAATCTGAAAAGTGAGGAAAATGATACTTTCTTAAAGGATTGTGGGTAACTGCCCCAAAGAAGGAAAGCAGTGGTTACAAGAGGCAGGCGCCATGGCTGACACCAGTAAATCCAGCACTTTGGGATTGCTTGAGCCCAGGAGTTTGAGACCAGCCTGGGCAACATGGCGAAACCCTGTCTCTACAAAAAGTCAGGAAACAACAGATGCTGGAGAGGAGGTGGAGAAATAGGAACGTTTTACACTGTGGGTGGGAGTGTAAGTTAGTTCAACCATTGTGGAAGACAGTGTGGCGATTCCTCAAGGATCTAGAACCAGAAATATCATTTGACTCAGCAATCCCATTACTGGGCATATCCAAAGGATTATAAATCATTCTACCATAAAGACACATGCACATGTATGTTTATTGCAGCACTGTTCACAATAGCAAAGATTTCAAACCAACCCAAAGGCCCATCAGTGACAGACTTGATAAAGAAAATGTGGCACATATACACTATGGAATACTATGCAGCCATAAAAGGATGAGTTCATGTCCTTTGCAGGGACATGGATGAAGCTGGAAACATCATTCTTAGTAAACTAACACAGGAACAGAAAACCAAACGTGGCATGTTCTCACTCATTAGTGGGAGTTGAACAGTGAGAAAACATGGACACAGGGAGGGGAACATCACACACCAGGACCTGTCAGGTGGTGGAGGGCTAGGGGAGGGATAGCATTAGGAAAAATACCTAATGTAGATGACAGGTTGATGGGTGTAGCAAACCACCATGACACATGTATACCTATGTAATAAACCTGCAAGTTCTGCACATGTATCCCATAACTTAAAGTATAATAAAAAAAATACAAAAAAAACTTAGCCAGGCATGGTGGTACACGCCTGTAGTCCCAGCTACTTGGGAGACTGAAGTGGGAGGATCACTTGAGCCTAGGAGATCAAGGCTGCAGTGAGAAGTGATCATGTCACTGCACTCCAGTCCCCATAATAAAGTGAGGAAGGAAGGAAGGGAGGGAGGGAGAGAGGGAGGGAGGAAAGGAGGAAGGGAGGAAGGAAGGGAGGGAAGCAGTTGTTATAAAATATTTGTAGATCTTGGCAATCTAATAATTAAGATAATAGAAAAACAAAACACAATTTTAAGTGGAATAAAAACAGCTGTTAAATGATTTCTTGAGGGAATACAGGTATATGGAAGGATGAGGAAGCTTTTAAAGGTAGCAAATTCATGGATTATGATATTGGGATTGCCAATTCTTTATTATAATTTTTTCATATCCAAACATGACTTATTACTTATATGTTTTGTTTGCCATTAGATATACTTCCTCTATGACTACATCTTCTACTGCATTTAAAATATTAGATTGTAGCTATTAGTTTAAATGAGCGTCTCCTCACTTGGACCAAACGAGTATTCTTAGGTTATCCAGCCAAATAGATCAGAAGACGCGGAATTGTTTTAAGCTTTGGCCAGTTAGTTATACAGAGAGAGAATATCCTGTTCCAGCTCCAGGTGACCCTACAGGACAGTCCACTGTCTCAAGTGAAATGTAAAATGAAGTGGATACATACAGTTTAGGTTGGCTGGAGCAGGGTAGGGAAGAAGATCCTAGTTGTGTTCAACTGGTTCTTCCTACCTAAGGGACACAGATGTTCAGAGATTATTCATACTAGGATGAAACTCTGGCAATTCAAAAATAAAAATGAATTACACAACATGTAAAGTATCTTCAGAAACCGATGACATTAATTGAAAGGTCAAATAGAGGAAAAGGAGTTAAAAGAAAGGACAAAGACAGTTACAGGCTGGAGTTTCTAAGAAGGGATTTATGTAGGAATGAGACATGAGTTTGGCCTTAATGAATGAGTAGTGATTGAACCAGTGGAAGGAAATGGAACTGTGAGTAAGCATAGCTTGTTTTATCAGAGGGAAGGGAGGAGGGCCATGTGTAGATCAACCTATGTGAGGAAAAGATAGCCTGTATCTTTGGGGAGCAGCATAAATGAAAAATAGTGCAGCATTAGAAGATGCTAAAGGAAACATTAACAAATTTAAAACTGTCCTATGAATCTAAAATGATCTCAAAGTATTTTTTAAAGAAAAAAATCCCTGGCAAGATAAAACTAAAATAGATGAATAAGGAAATCGATGGAAATTGTTAAAAAAAAAAAAAAACTTTAAGATTGCATCAACATTCGGTAAAAAGAAAAATGACTATTAAAAAAAAAAGTAGTGAGAAAATGGGTGACTTTTCCGAATCAAAATCTAAGTTGGAAACTTGGAGCCTTAATTTATAGATGGATAAAATGGAACTGCTCAGATTAGTGGTTCCTCATACTCCGCCTGCTCCTCAGCACCCCTCATCCCATGCCTCCTCTCCCCAGACATCTTTAGAAGCCAATCTGTGAAATTCCGTCTCATTGTTCTGCACGCAGGCATATCCATATGTCTGTACAGTGAACATATATCCTATTTGTGTATTCTATGTACTATATATGTTCATATAGTTTATATCTTATGTGTTCATATATATTTTATATATGATTAAATGAATATGTTAAATGAACACAGATTTTAATATAATTTTATTTCTATTTGAATAAATCAAAAAAGTCTCTCTCTTTCTATCATGTATCTTGCTGCCTTCCTTAAATCTGCTCTAAACCGTAAGTCATCTAGCCACTTTTCTCCTCCTACTTGGAATAGTTGGACTATATGATGTAGTGATTGATTTTTCCTTCCTTTCGGGGACCCAGTACGAGCTGAGATGAGGGGATTAGCTGAATACAAAGTCATTTGACTTCATCCTATTTCCTGCTCCACAAAAGCAAAACACAACACACACAAAAAACAAAAACAGAAAAACAAAAGAACAAGGCAGAAAATTTGTGTGGAATGCAGCTGGTGGCCTGTTTATGTACTGCTGTATCGTGTGGCTATTACCAACAGCTTCATTAATTAAGAAATTATTTATAAATCAGAACAAAGCAACTGTAAACCTCACTGCAATTAGAGCACAAAGCAGCCAATGTGTGTTTAGACATGTTCTAAGGGAGGCATAACGTCCATTTCTGTATTTGAATCATTGACAGAAGGTCCCAGAGAAGGGTGTCTTGTCCTAGACTAGGGGAAACTGAAAAGACTGTTCCAGGTACCGAAGAATGCCCAAAGCAAAGATTTTAGCAGCTATGAGAAGTGTTGAGTGCCTCTGACAAGCCTTCCCTTTGCTGGTATGATTAATCTAAACCTTGAACCCAAGAGAAGCCTAAGGAAGTTTCAGTCAGCCACTGCACACATAGACCAGGGCAGATAAACTGATTTAAAAACAAAGATAATGTTATCAATAGCTGGCCCAACGCCTTGAACATAGTAGACTCTCAATAAATGTTTCATGAATTGAAATGTGTTTTCTCTGGAATCATGTGTGTAACAAAGAGTGAATTTGATTTTGTTGCCTTTTGAACATGGCATTTGCTCTGCTATCTAAGTCTTTTTTACAAATATATGTCTCACAGCATGCTGTATTCTTACTATATATTCATAAAGCAAGAGATTTATGTTTCAGTGTAAAACCAAATTGACAAACCTAGTTTCCCGCAGCAGAGCCTTCAGTACCTTGCTGATGGGATTCTGGAATGTTCCCTCCTAAGCCAAAAGGGGACCCAACCAAAGTTAAACTTTAGGAGAACATAGTCAACAAAATAAGAAGTTTGGTAATGCTGATTTATAAAGACACTGGAACTTTTAAACGTGTACTTTGATTCTGAAGGACTGCAGTGGGGATTTAAAATATAACTATTTAATTTTTTTAAATTACATAAATTAAGTGAACAGCCCATTAGCAGGACGCCATCAGGATCACATGGCCAATTCAGATCAAGTTATATTATCTTGCCTGCCAGATTTGAATAAGAATTAAGAAATTACTATTCCAAAGTGGTGTTGGACATTGATCCTCATTTGCAGTGATATTCTTCACGGTAACTACCTGGAACTGACTGCTCTTACAGGCATGCCCCTGAATCTTTGTGGTGCTACCATTAGGGGGTGTATTAGTTGGAGAGCAGCAGCTAATTAATTGTTCTACCTTCCTCTGATGAAACCTTATACTGCAGGGACCTCATGTTGGAGCAGGAAGACATACCTAATGGAAAAGGACTCTGATGAGACAGACTTAGAGCTTTACCTTTTTGTCTACTCTGCGGGATTAAGCTTAAGCTTTATGGCTGCGTTGAAGCAATAGAATCTCTCTCATTCTGTTTGCTACTGTCTCCCTTCTGTAACTTGTATATTCAAACTCTTTATTTTAAGCAAGTGTTAATGGCACTCACATTGAGTAACGTATCTTAAGAAAAAAATCCTGCTTAGGATTTAACATGCCTATGGGTCTGCCATTGTATTAGCACATTGTTGGTACTCCATGTAGTTTAAATAAGGAAAGAGGTAGATTTCAGTTAATATATGCTTATGCTTTTAGATAGCATTTTTTTTTTTAGACAATGACTTTCAAATTGTGACTCTCTTAAAAAAAAAAAAGGGAGTAAAAGTATCAAAACATGTTTTCCCTCTAGGATAGCTGAAAAAGTATGAAATGATTAGGTTTCTTATTATATAAACTTAGAAATTAAAATAAAATAAATACATTTTCAGTTTTACTGAGATTATTTTTAATTCTACTTTTAAAAACTCTGTTTTTCTTCTGCTGCATTTTAATGTGTTTAAAGGCCACCTTCTATGCCTATCCATTTTCTCTATTATTAATAAGCTTATTATTTCCAAATGCAGCTGAAATCCTAACTTCTCTGTGAGACACTCTTGACTACTCTAATACATATGCTTTATATTGAAAAACTTAGTTCTTATAACAACTCACGCTTAGTTCTTTCCATCTTGTTAGTCTTACTTGGACATAATCTGTATTTTGTTTATTTATTCCAGCATCTATCATGTTGTTGAGTATATTCTAGATGCTAGGAATTGCTTGGCTTTCCTTTTTTTTTCATTAATTCATTCAACAACCTTTGCTCTTCTCCTGGGAAAGGTAATTTGCAAGGCACTCAGAATCCTTAGTCCTTCCACTGAAGGAATTTACACCTTGTTCAGAGCAGTCTGGTGAGCCACAGGAGGATGGATACTCTGGTAGCTGACAAAGCTGGCATTTTGTTTCAAAGCCGATGAAACCTCTAAGGAAGTGAAGAAATCAAGGAATGTATAGCTCAAGGTCCTGGCTACGCACCCATCATCCACATAACCTTGGGAAAATCACTGACACTCTCTGAACTCAACTACCTCATCTGTAAAATGGTGATTATAATTATAATGCCCACCTGCCCAAAACGTGGTTGTGAGGGCTAAATGAAGGTATCACAGGGAGAGTGCTTATGTGAATCAATAAAACACCATTCTAAATTTTATTTAGAGGTCAAGTCCAAGCCTTTTTTTTTTAAGGATGAAAAAAAGAATCAGTGCATAGCAAACTCACTGCATTCAGAAGACTCATCAGCACAGTTTTGGAATTCTGTACTTTGAAAACATGACAACAGATGCTAATGTATGGGGCTATATAAGTCACTTACCAGATGGTTCACAACACATCTTTCCTATTAGATTTATGCAATAAATCTTCATTCCCCTTGAAACATTTGCTTGAATATGTCCATAACTTTTTATCCTCCTTTCATATGTTTCTGTAGTACACATCTGGCTTCCTTAACGTCAGATTATCATTAGGGTCAGGTATTCTTTTCTTTGACCGATGTGGTAAAATGAATCCTATTTTGTTGTTGTTGTTGGGGTAGCTGGGAGGCAGCAACAGAAGAGTAGGTAAGGATGGTGATGGGAACCCTAGATACATAGAAAAAGAATTTTTTTATTAATGATTTTTTTACTCCTCCTTTCATAAAGATACCACTCCTCTCTCCCCATCAACCAGTAGCTCCATCCACGCTCCCCCTTTTTTCTGTACAATATTAGACTAGGACCAGAGGAAGTTGGTATGGCAATTCATGGGCACAGGAAACGTAGCTTACATCTGGTAACATCTCTGAAAAATGACTTTCCATTGTTATTGATGCTTGCTAACTATAGTTAATTTCTTCAGATGAGGACTCTATATTTGACAAGCTACCAAGCTTTGCAATTATTTTGAGGATAATCTGCATCTGCTTTCTATAGTCTTTATACATCTGGAGAATATCCTGTTTTAGTGAGGAAATTATGGAATATGTTGAAAAAAAATGAGAGTTTATTTAGGAACTGGTTCACTCCAATTTTTACCAAGATTTTCTTTGGCATCATTTATTCATACTCATTATAAAAAGCATGTAATGTACATAAAAGTGGAAACATTTGAACTTTGCTGGTTTAATTTAGGCATTTTTTTCTTTTATGTTGTATTTTAGGGAATTTCCCTGTGGCTGACTGCAGAACAACTCATTTTCAATTAATATTTATATTTTATCTTTAGGTTCAATTGTTTTAAGGTAGGAAGAGAGCATATTAAAAGCCAATAATTATTCTAGTGTGTGTTCAGTAATAGTGTATCAGCAATGCTTTTAATCTTTGTAAAATAGTTGCAATTTGTCTTTCATTGAATACTTTTAATATAAATAAGAATATATTTTGAGAATTCCAATTTTCTCTTGTTTGTGGATTCATACCTTATATTCCTTAATAATATACTTTCCTGCCATATTTAGTGTTTTACTGTTATAAGATTATAAATCAATATATCCAATAGCTTCTAAATTAAATAAAAAGGAGAGAATAAATGATGTTGGTGTTATAAATGTAAATACTGATAAGTTAAGGACATTTACCTGATTAAAGTAGAACATTAATAAGTGTGTTAGAAAACTGTGAATGCAGTTTTGAAACTACATTTGGATGTAAGCTAATAAAAACTGGCTTGGCAGAAATCTTTAGGTGGCTGCCTTAATGATGATATCAAGTCCTTTTGCTTTTCAAAGCTTCATATTCTTCATCTGTAAGATAAATGCTAGACAAGATTATCTCCATGGGTTTTGTTTTTAGCGTTAATGTTATCAATCCTCTAAATGTTAATGGGCATTCTGAAAGTATATAAAGTGTATGAAAACAGTTCATTTTATTTTCTCTTCCTTCCTTCCTTCCTTCTTTCCTTCCTTCCTTCCTTTCTTTCCTTTCTTTCCTTTCTTTCCCTTTTTTTGAGGCTTGCTCTGTTGCCCAGGCTGGAGTGCAGTGGTGCAACCTTGACTCACTGCAACCTCCGCCTCCTGGGTTCAAGCAATTCTCCTGCCTCAGCCTCCCGAGTAGCTGAGATTACAGGCATCCACTACCACGTCCTGCTAATTTTTGTTTTTTTTTAATAGATACGGGGTTTCACCATGTTAGTCAAGCTAGTCTCTAACTCCTGACCTCAAATGATCCAATCACCTTGGCCTCCCAAAGTTCTGGGATGATAGGTATGAGCCACCATGCCCAGCCTACTCTATCTTTTTGAAGTAATTTACTTTTATTTACAACAGTTTTAACTAAATACACACCTTATTGATACAGAGGCATTTCAGATTAACAACTATCTATCTAGTTAACAAATACAGAAGTCAAGACATCCTACTTAGTGATGTTTTATTGTTTTCATTGGTGCCACCAAGATATTTTGCTAGTTTACATGTGGTATAGCTGCATATACGTATACCATATTTGGAAAAAGGCAATGGGAGATGGAGACAGATTAAAAGAGGAAAGACTGCTGCTAAATTCACCTAATTTAGTGGGAGGATGATATTGGGATTGAGGTAATTATGGAAGGTAGTCATTTTATTGTTCAGAAAATTCCACACAGTGCTTCTATTAACTCTCTAGTGATATTGTCACTAAAGGAGTAGAAAAGAAGAGAAATGAAACAGCAAAACAGACATTCTTGCTACACTCTGCTGTGTTTGCATTAATGCAGCATCGTAGCAGCTGGTATCTTTTTTAAAACAGTCTTTTTTTTTTTTTTTTTTTTTTTTTTGGTGGCCTTTTTTTCCCCTCAAGAGTAAGCCGACCAGATTTTCACTTTATAAAACTGGGACAGCCTAGCAGGGGATGAGAATTTCCATGAGCCATCTTCTGGGGATAATAATATCAGTAATCAGAGAGTGTCATGGCAATTGCAGAGAGAGAAGAATGGCAGTGGACAGGAAGTCAACACTGTTTCGTTTGTTTGTTCTTTTGAGAGTGAGTTCAATGCTCCATAACCATTTACCAAAAAGTTGAGCTTCACTGCAACCCCCTGTAAACTCTTGAACTCCAAGTTATTTAGAGACAAAGACAGATGGCAAAGCAGATTTGCTAAAGAATTACATAAATGGACTATATTTCAGTAGCTATATGTTCACCTATTTGCCTTTAGAACTAAACTATCTGTGCTAAAGCCAGATTGTTGGTTAAAATCCAGTTTCTCTCATCTCACATGTAGTCTTTGGCCTCTATGTTCACCTAGTGCTTTTTTGTCCATCTACATAGTTGTCATTTAATCTTTTTCATTCAAAAATATATTATTTGACCTATATTGTCTCAGACACTATGCTGTGTACTGGGAAATATAAGGATCAATACAATACATAAATCTGAAATTTATGTGGAAGAATAAAAATCTCCTAGCGGTTTATCCATATTTTTATCAGGTTATAATTTAATACTTTTATAGTATTTTTTAGTATTTTGAACAGTATTCTTCAACAGCCTATTTTGGACATTTTGAAAAGAGAAGCAACCAATAGTACTGAATAAATGCACAGAGAAACATAAATTGTGAAAATTTAATATTTACTAAAGGTGGCATCAAAACATTAATGGGGAAAAGACAGACTGTGTATTGTTGCTTTTTAAAAATGTTACTCCATGGGGGAAAACAAAACTGGGTTTCTTTCTAATGCCTCTTACAAAGACAATCTCTAGATGTATTATAGAGATAAACATGGAAGGTAAAACAATAAAAATAATAGAAGAAAATGCAGGAAAATATCTTCATGATCTACAAATAGAAGTCTTTTTACATCTCAAAGGCATAAATTAAGGCAGACATTGATTAACTTATTTATATAAAATTTAAGGATTTATATTTTACAGAGAGCATATTAAAGTTAATGCCCAAGAGAGCAAAATAAATTACTTACAATGTCTAATACTGATGAGGGATTAGTATCTAATGTATAAAAAGAAGCCTACAAATTGAGAAGAAAAGGATAGCAATCTCAATGTAAAAAGGTAGACAAAGTATATGATTAGAAAATTTATAGAAGAGGAATCCTAAAGAACTAGCTGGCATAGTTAGTGTTCAAACTCATTAAGTGAAATGCAAATTCCAACAATGTGAATTAGGCAAAAATCAGAAATAGGTATATAATATTATGTTGGCAAAAATATGGAAATTTGAGACTCCTCACATACGTTGTGGAACTGTAGACTGCTATAGTGAGTATATGCATACTGCATGACCCAGCAGTTTTATTCCTGATATGCCTCCCAATGAACTTCTCACACCGTCCATGATGTACATACAAGCAGTATTATTTGTGGAGGTAAGAAGCTGGTGTGTCCATCACTGAAAGAATGGATAGATAGAATTTGTTAGCTGTACATGTGGAGTACTGCTCAGAGGTTAGAAGTAATGATCTAGGTGTGTACATAGCAATGTGAATGGATTGGTAAAGCATAGCGCTGAATGACAAAAAATAAGGAAACATAATGGATTATATAACATAATACCATTTACATATATTAAAAACATACATATAAAATAGCATTGCATACTTTACAAAATACTTAACATATATGATCGAGAATACTTGCTGTTTTGTGGGTGGGGTGTGAGAACAAATATATAACATGAGATGAGTCTTGCACAGTCCAACATTGAGGATGGTACTGGCGGTGGGTTAGGGATGATTACTATCCATAAGGAGTTCATAGTATAGTGAATGAGACAGATGCATAAATGATTATAATGAAACATGGTAAAGTACAATTGGGGGATCTAAGCAGAGTATTAGCATGTACTGCTTTTCTACTAGACTAAGGTTTTCATTAGGGCAAATATTGTTTTGTGGTGGTGCTGTCTACACTTTATTCTTCCATACTTCATAGGTCACACACATGCACACACACACACACATTAGTGAAGAGGTCCTTGAATCTGATAACACATTAACATTATTTGGAAAGGTCTGAAAAGTACTTTCCTTCATCTTTGACACTATGTTTTTGTTCAGGATTACTCTATTAAAAGGTGTAAAGTCTTTAGCCAAGATACCTATTCTTTCTTTTTTTCTTTTCTTTTCTTTTTTTTTTTTTTGAGATGAAGTTTCACCCTTGTTGCCCAGGCTGGAGTGCAATGTCACGATCTCGGCTCACTGCAACCTCCGCTTCCCGGGTTCCATCAATTCTCCTGCCTTAGCCTCCTGAGTAGCTAGGACTACAAGCACCTGCCACCATGCCCAGCTAATTTTTCTACTTTTTTTTAGTAGAGACAGGGTTTCGCCATATTAGCCAGGCTGGTCTCAAACCTATGACCTTGTGATCCACCCACCTCAGCCTCCCAAAGTGCTGTGATAAAAGGTGTGGGCCACCACGCCCTGCCCTACCTATTGTTTCATGTTGAGCGTTTAACATGACAGCGGGTAGCTCAGTGGACTGCAGCATTATGACAGGTGCTGGTTATCTCATGACTGAACAATTGGTTCTATGGCTTCTATGAATGTTACTGTCCATGATCAATCATCTCACAATTTCCAAAACCATAAGATGCAAGTGTACAAATGCCTCAGCATTGATTGATCATGCCTGAAAAAAAAGAAGGTATGACAAAAATATTATCATTTTAAAAAATAAATAAAAAGTAGATTTCCTTTGTATGTTTTTTCCACCTCCCTGGCAATATGTATTTCTAGATACATTGATCAACTTGTCTTTAATATAAATGGGAATTATAGTGGAAATTTCTGACGTTATAACAGGCTTGTGGGTGATTCTCGTTTGGCAGGTAGGGCCTTTTGAGACTTTCAAAAACATTCCCCAGGCAGCTCCATATATTTCCTCCAGAATGTCAGTAATGAAAGATAGCTCATAACTTTATATATGTGGTTATATAAACTTTTCAAAATGCTTATATAACATTTTCAAAAATGTTTGTAGTACTCACATTGTAAGATCTATTAGGTCTCTTTGAATCATTTAATTAAAGGTTGGAGCCCTTGCAGTTAAAAAAAAATCTGACTCAAAAATAATATTTTAATCTCTGTGTGGGATAATCCAAGATTACTGTTGTACTGTTGGGGGAATATATACGTTTTTATATTCTTTTATAAATAGAATATATTTTATTCTGTTATACTGTTCCAGGGAATATATACCTTTATTTTGTTTCGTATTTTAAAACGTTTCTTATTTCTTCTATTCCTTTAGCTTATTAATTTAGAAGGGTATCTTCTAGTGAATATATTGGTCATAAGCCTGAAGGCCCAGATTTAAGAAAAGTCTAGAGAGCACTGTCATTATAGTTTTTTATTTTTTGCCTGATATCCATACTAGATGGATATCCCTCTAAATAAGGCTGTTTCTGTCTTAAAAAAAAATACCTTCCTTCTGGAATTAGAATGCCCATATCTGCTGGTGGGAGTGTAGATAGGGAAAACCACTCTGGAAAACTGATAGTATGTACTAATGCTGAATATATGCATAGCCTGTGACCCAGCAATTCTGCTTCCAGGTACATGCCCAACAGAATATGCACCAAAAGATGCATACAAAACATCTTCATAATATTATTTATAACAACCAAAAACTGGAACGAACCCAAATTTTCATCAAGATGAGAATGAAGTAATAAATGGGTATAAATAAATATAATATAAATATAGTATTCATATATAGGAATATTATGTGGCAATGAAAATAAACCACTGTGCTATATGCAATAAGGTTGGCTCTCATAAATATAGCATTAGGGGAAAGAAGCTAAACATTTAACATGCATTCTGTAGGCTTCTATTTATATAAAGTTTAGACACAGATAAAAATAATCTGAGATATTAGAAGTCAGCATCATGGTTACCTTTGGGGAAGAAGGTAGAAATAGTGGTTTAGAGAGGTCTGAGGGGACTTTAGGGTGCTGGTGATACGTGGATCAGGTAATGGATAAAAAGTGTGTCACGTTGGGATAGTCAGTCAACTTCTGTAAGTATGACCTGTGCACTTTTCTGTATAATTTTAATTTTAAAAAGTTAATTGAAATATAAAAAACAAAAGCCAAACAGTATCTCATTCAGGGTTTGTACTGGGCTTCTCTAGAGGAAGAGAACTGATAAGATATAGGTATATATGAAAGACTCACACGATCACAAGGTGAAGTCCTCCCATAGGCTGTCCGTAAGTTAAGGATTAAGGAAGCCAGTGGTGGATTGATTTGAATCCCAAAACCTTAAAAGTAGGGAAGCCTACAGTGCAGCCTTCAGTCTGTGGCCACAGGCCCGAGAGCCCCTGGCAAACCACTGGTGTAAGTCCAAACATCCAAAACCTGAAGAACCTGGAGTCTGATGTTCGAGGGCAGGAAGTATCCAGCATGGGAGAAAGACGAAGGTTGGAAGACTCTACAAGACTGCTCTTCAATCTTCTCTACCTGCTTTATTCTAGCTGAGATGGTAGCTGATTAGATGTGCCCACCCAGATTGAGGTGGATGTACGTCTTCCTGTCCATAGATGCAAATGTTAATCTCCGTTGACAACACCCTCACAGACACACCCAGGAACAATACTTTGCATCCTTCAGTCCAATCAAGTTGACACTCAATATTAATCATCACAGAATTATATACTAAAATGGTAAGACTAAAAAGGGATACAAGAGAATGGTTGCCTTTCAGGTCGAGTTACTGATTACCTCTGTATGGAAGGACGAAGGCTAAGCATGTAAGACACAAGAGCTTCTCAGGGACTAGTTTGTGTGTTAAGTTTTTAACTTAGATGAGGGTACACTGATATTTATTATTCTTCAAACTTTATATTAATTTTATTTCTTATATTTTGTGTGCATAATATACTCAGTTTGGAATTCGAAATTTTTTTACCTGAGTTTTGGTTTTGGATATAATAGAATACGCATGCACAATTCACCTTATGTCTCCCACTGAATGTTAGCTATAAGAACTGGACAGAATTCAGAGTCACTGTGTGAGAATTTTGAAAGGCAAAGAGTAGGAGATCAGAACTGGAAATACTCCTAAACTAGTGGTGAGTTTATCATTGTTCCCCTTCTAGTAGCTTCTTGCTTGATCTCATAGTTGAAACCCAGAAGTGAACAGAGAGAGCTCCAGGAGAAAACCACTGGTTTGACTTGAGGAGTGGTAGAGGCAGAGATCAGCCAGTCTTCCTTCCTTCCTTCCTTCCTTCCTTCCCTCCCTCCCTCCCTCCCTCCCTCCCTTCCTTCCTTCCTTCCTTCCTTCCTTCCTTCCTTCCTTCCTTCCTTCCATGAGACTCTCTTCTTTTTTCTCTGTTCCTTGCACCCATGGTAACAGGTGCCTACAGGGGCCAGATGCCTGAATAAGAGGAGTCTTCTCATTTCAGTGTAGCTGTGGTCGCAAGAGGGTAGAGCACATCCATATTACTTTCCCTCTCTGTCTCTGTCTTTCTCCTTGCACTGTGTGGGAAAAACATGGGCATATGTGGCTGAGTAGGATAACTAAAGCCCCTAGTTGGAGGACTGAAAA
>CAUYLG010049546.1:25000-97043 GCA_963573385.1 Cacajao melanocephalus | reverse complement strand
CTGTTTCTTGACATGAATAGAAATTACACTCTATGTATTATTGTGTGCTTTCCTTTCTTTGCAAATATAATGTTTTTTAGGTTAATGTATTTTGTTATGAATAGGTTGATATTATTTACTCTATGTTTCCTCTATGTTTCTAGAGTATTCAATTGAATCATGCCACAAATTAGATATCTGTTCTATGATAAACATGCAATTTAAATTGTTTGAATGTTTGCCTCTTACAAACAATTATATATATACTATTATATATATATATACACACACATATATATATTCATAACAGAATTATGCCTAAAAGCCAACAATGAAAAGAAGCTAAAGTCTCTGTCCAAACACAAAGACTAAAACATCCATATGTGTGGATGGAACTACACACACACGCATATCTAGGTTCACACACACACAATCGTTTCTCTAAGACACACATGGGGGAAAATTGCAAGGTGGTAGGTATTAATTTTTATGAATAGTGCCAAGTTGTTTGCCAGAGTGCTCCTGCTTCACAGGCACATCCATCCTGCCATAGCCATTCCTTCAGCCCATCTGAGCTGCGGGGCATTTCCTGACCATACTCGTGAGCTGGACCCCCGTGCTGCCCAGCCAGTCATTACACTGACCTGCTTGACTTACTTTCCTGAACTCCTGCTTTCAGCCCAAAGCTTTCCTGTGTGCTTTGGATCTCTAAATCCATTCTTCACGTGGACATCTCAAAGAAAATCCAAAGCAGACATGTATAGACACAGGACTCTTACATCTGGGTCTGTTCAGGTGTTTTCTTTGTCACTCCCCTCAAACCTGTTGTCTGAACCAGAACCCCAGCAGTTCTTCATTACCTCCTCCCACCCCTGCACCCGCCGGACCCCAGCCAGCTGTCTGAACCTCCTCACCAAGCCACAGCCCGCCACCACTGGCCGTTCGTCCAGGAGCCAAAGTGACCGTCTTGAAAAGCACCCCCGCTCACCACGCCATCCACATTCTGCTGTCCCCACTGGAAAGTGCTGGCTCTGCATTGCCCTCAGCATGAAGGCCCGGCTCCTCTCCATGGTCCTGAGGGCTCCTCTGTGCTTCTTGCCTCCCCCAACCCAGCCTTCCACGCATCCCTTCTGCATGCCTCATCTTCGTGGCACCCACTCTGGACCACGCTCCTCTCCCTCTGTCCTCCTTCCCCACTGCCTCATCCTTCAGATCTCAGCAGACTCCTCAAGCTGCGCTTCTCCAGGCTCACTTCCTGCCCCAGCCCACAGAGCATGGGGCCTTTCCTTCCAGGCACACATCTCACCGAGCAGCCACACATCCTGAGGGTGATTATTTTGCTTTACACTGATGTTGTCTTTAACTCTCAGGAGCGCGACATTGCTTCGTCTGTTTGTCCATACACTTAACATGCTTAAGTGCACCCTGTACCAAGGGCAGGCTTGGTCTGGTTGGCAGCTACATAAGAACAAACACAAACACAAATCCCGCCCTTGAAAGCTCACACACTGTGAGAGATGAGAAAGTCCCGTAGAGTGTGGACGAGCTGTGAGGAAGCCCCACATCCCATGTCAGATAGGTCAGCTGGGAGGGCTCCAGTGGTGTGGAAGGGCACCAAGGGCAGGAACGATGAGAGAGCTGTAATGCCATGTCCAAGGTAGAGGGAGGAGACTGCTGGAACGGGTGTGCGTGAGCAGGAGCCATGGAGACGAATAAGCAGGGAATACCCAGGGAGCTTCCACCAGCTCAGGAAGACGAAGGACGGATGCCAGAGGAAGACCAGAGAGACACCGTCAGTGAGCAAGAGAGGAAAGAACCTGGAACCTGGAACTGGATGTGGAGAAATGCAGATCCGCGGTGTTTATTATGAAGAATGTGCCTTGTTTGCTTGACTTTGCTAGGTCTGCTTGCAATACATAACTTAATCGTGGAGGAAACGCACTCTAACTCCAAAGCCTATTGTTGCTGCACCTCAACATTGTTCTTACAATTCAGAAGGCTCAGGTGTCTCCTATACACAGCAGGTGCAGACACTGAGCCTTCTTCCAGGTGATGGTCATATTAGTAACTGCCACACAGGGGACTGGCAGCGTCAAGTCCAGTCAACCCACGATGATCAAGTGCTTTAGCTGCCGCCGAGGGAGGGCTGTGAGAGCGACTGAGCGTTGCTTGGTGGTCACAGTCCTATCAAGCACCTCATTCACAGAAACAGCACCCCGGCAGGGTTCCCTTACCAGCGGTGCCTGGACAAGCATTTAGAAATTTGGGGCCAAATTAAAAACATGAATTATCAAATTTTGTTTTCTTTAACAAGATTTCAAAAGATTGACTGTTTTGCTTAGTTAACTAATATTTACTGATTAGAAATTCCCTGAAATCCCCATGTGCATATCAGAGACACGGTTCCCTTTGGCCCAATGTCTTCTAGTTCTTTCTTCTCGTGGCCCCAGCTGGATTCTAGAAGTCGTCCATCTGACCTCCTTCTCTCTCCCCTAGCAAGAAAGTGGTCAGAAGCCTGGTGGCCTGGGAGGGTCTCGGCTGTCATGCTTACGTGACTATCTTTGTAGGACACCTTGTATGATTCTGAGAGAAAGAAGCAGTGCTTCAGTGGAAAGGTCGTCACCTGTAGGGGAGTTACTTTGGAACGCTTTAGATTTTCTACACTCTTAGCCAGTAGTTCTTTTTCTCTTATTTTTACATTTTTGATTAAGTTTTTCAGAGGTCAACTTGGGCTGTAGTTTTTATATTTTTCCCAGTGTGGTGTCATGGATTGAATTTAGTTTATGTAGCATATACAAGAATTATCCTTTTGCTAAACATAACATGTCAATAGATAATGGAGATATTTTTGAGAGCTTTTAGCTAAAGGATAATATTCTTTATACACGTCTCCCAAAGCACTCAGTACATATCAGAAAAAAAGATGAATTCCACATCTCTAGATGTGCAGAGAGACCAGCCCTTCCCAGTCAGTCCCACCGGCACGGAGACTGCCACCTGGAGCCGCACTTTCAGGGAAAGCCACCAGAGGGCACTGGACCCAAGACAAGAGAAGGGAGGATGCCAAACGGTACCCGCTTATATTGAGGATAACTTACGCTTACTCATTACCAAGAGGGAACATGCATATTTTAAAAGCTAGCAATCACCATGAGCAATTTCTTTATTTTTTAAACAAATAGTTGAATAAGGGCCACTAAATACTAGCTTCAATTTTTTTTAGATGATGCTAAATTTACAGGAAGAAGTTACATTTTTGGTATAAAGTTGTCTCTAAGTACTGGTTCATATAAAAAGAAAATATCACAAACTGATATTTTTCCCAGGAAGAGTTGTATGTGTGTGTGTTGATGCAGCCTTTAAAAATGTTGTTCTCTCATTCGAATCACCTAAATATGTCTGTGGAAAGGAACAAAGAAATGCGCAGATCTAAATACGGTGGCCAGGTGTACCTGGCAGGCAGCACACAAATAACTCGGCCAGGGGCCTTGAACCTTTGTCCCCGCTGCTCCATTCTGCTGCTCAGTGTGGCGTTGCTAGACCAGCCCACAGCAGGAATAAAAGGAGGAATTAGGAGAACTGCTGAATGCTTGCTTCATTTTCCCAGTGGTTTGGCACAGAGTTATTATTTAATATTTATCACTGGCGTTTCCACAATTGCTGAGCCCCACGGAAGCAGCACATTGTGCAGTGACCCCCCCAAGACTCCAGCTGTGAGCAGCCCGGGCTGGAACCCCAACCCATGATGCCAACGGGCGGGCTCGGTGTCTGCTGCTCCACGCTCAGGAGTCAGGGCTGAATTGTGTGCAGGAGGAGTCTGTTTCCAAAGCCTCTTCAGCGGTTACAGCTGGAAAAAGGGTGAGACATGGACCAAACAGCTTGCACAGATGTGGAAGGGAAGTGAGCAGACAAGCAGAAGCTGTGTACTGCGTGGGTGCCAGGCCAGAGGGGAAGCTGCTAAAGGCCTTTTTAAGTTAACATTTCAAAAATTATCCAAAGCTATAATAACCTATTACAAAGGATTTGGGCCATGGAATAAAGCCAAAAGGAGAGGACAAAAATGATGCATGGTCTGTATGCTCAGAGATACGCTGTGAAAATACATGTATCTTCCATGTTCTTCCGTTCTTCTGGATATTTCCACTTGAAGTTGACCTTAGTTGCCTAACAATATGGATAGTATCTCTTGTAGCAGGAAGGCACCCATAGAAATTTTCCCCTCTCCAAACCAAATACTGTGGGGTAGAGAGGGGAGCATGACCCGGAGGAGCGCATCTCAAACCCAGAGCCTGGGCGTCCTGAAATAGCTCCTCCTGGAAGCCAGGGGAAGGAGCTCTGTCCCCTCTCTCAAGGCCTAGAATCTTTCTAAGAGATGAATTCTTTTTCTATCACAGTGTTTTAAAATGAATTTACACTTAGGATATGTAAAGTGCAGAAGCGACATGGTACACAAAATGGTGACTACATTCAGACACTCTGTCTTTTCCTTTTGAAAATACAGGGCAAAATTCAGAACTTTCTGAAACCTAAAAATAATGCAAAGAAATAAAACTTCAAATGGCTTTGTAGTAAGTGAAATCTCTATCAGAAATACCTTTCTTAAAATTGGGACCTGGGCAAGGAAGTTTCCTGACGAGGTGATGAGCCTGCCAGCGTGGGCCAGGAAAGGAGGCAGAGATGGTTTCAGTCATGCATTACATTGTCAGTTGTTTTAATGGACTGCTTTGGGATTTTTTTTTTTAATTTTTCTTTCTTTCTTTTTTTTTGGGATAGTCTCACTCTGTCACCAGGCTGGAGTGCAGTGGCGCTATCTTGGATCACTGCAACCTCCACCTCATGGGTTCAAGCAATTCTCCTGCCTCAGCCTCCCAAGTAGCTGGGACTGCAGGCACGCACCACCATGCCTGGCTAATTTTTGTGTTTTTTGTAGAGACAGGGCTTCACCATGTTGGCCAGGATGATCTTGATCTCCTGACCTTGTGATCTACCAGCCTCGGCCTCCCAAAGTGCTGGGATTGCAGGCATGAGCCACCATGCCCTGCCTGGGATATTTTATCTGCAATATATAACAACTCACATGGATCCTGTCAGAGAATTTCAAATCAGGTCGCTCTTCAAAGGTGTTGTCAACTTTGTGGGACTTTGGCTCTGAGAGCGAAAGTCATTCTCCTGGTTGGGAGCCCGGCTTGTTCCATGGTAACTGAACTTTCATACACATACACAGAGGGCCCTTTAACCTCACCCACAAGCAGAACACCGAGGTCTCAGAGTGAACACAGGACAAGGAAAGGAAAGCTGAGGCTGTGGGAACCCATGAAAACTTCCGGGCCCAGCATGGGTGAAGAGTGCCCTCTAAGTCCATGTCCACCCAGAACTCCCAAGGATAACCTTAGTTGGAAGCAGTATCTTTTAAGATGGAATTTAAGTTAAAATTAGGACATATTGGTTTAGGGTAGACCCTAAATCTGATGACTGGTGTCCTTGTAGGAGGAGAGATGCAGAGACACAGACACAACTGGGAAGGCTGTGTGATGGTGGAGGCAGAGATTGGAGTGATGTGTCTATAGGTCGGGGAATGCCCGGAGCCACCAGAACTAAAGAAGGCTCCAGAAGGAGCCAGCCCTGCTGAGACCTTGATTTCAGATGCCTGGGCTCCTGAGCTGTGAGTGAATACATTTCACTGGTCTTAAGCCACTAATCTGTGGTCATTTGCGGCAGCTGACCCAGGACATTCACACAGACCCACTGCTGGTCCACCAGCCAGCAATAGAACAGGAAGAACTGGGCCCCGAGACGCTCATCCCTACACACAACGCACCCTTGCTGACTGTGCCATGGGCTTACATGAGCCCAGGAACCAGAGAAGGTGAATTCAGTGTCTTGCACATAGAAGATATTAAAAAAAAAGTCTGCAATTAAATGTTTGGTCTGGATCTTCCATAATATCTATGCAATGAAAGCTTAAAAATGGTCAACAAACTAGATATGAGTCTTTGGAGAGGACACTGTGGACCACTGTGTAAGTTTCCAGGGAGCAGGAACATTCTCTGGAGGAGCGGAAGCAACTAAGAATCTGGGAGAAAGGAAGCCAGTGAGTTTTAGGATCTCTTTGTGAGTAAACTACAGTCATCTTTGAATAACTAGACGTCGTGTTCTGGAAAATGAGGCTCTGTTTGATGAGTACCTATGGTATGGGGTTGTCTTGACTTTGATGGAGGGACAATAATGTTTAGATAAACATTTTTCTACAACTGGTTGACTCTTGCTCTGTTATTATTTTGAGCAAAGTTATTTTGAAAATGATGTTATGCTCCTATATTAAGAAAGTCTCTTTTTTTCTTTGTGTTCAGACTAAAATGTTGAGTGAAATGGAGGAAATATTCTACTAAAAATTCCCAGTGCTGAGGCATGTTCCATTATTGTTTTGGTATTTTCTTCAGCACATGCTCAATTGATTAATTACTATCAGCCGAAGTGTTCGTACCCATGGGGGAATCACTCACAACCTCTGACATGCAAGGGTTTGGGATGGATGGAACAAATACCTATGCAACTAATAACTAGTTATGTGTTAAAACTCATCCCGTATAGAATTGTGGAGAAGTGGCTAATCTAAACTCATTCTACAAAAGAGAAAAATAAGACAATGAGAGCTTTGGCTCTGCAGCCACTAAAAGATGAATGCACATATTGCAACTTGTAGAGATGGGTTTCTCTGTAAAATCAGGGAGATTGCATTAATAAAATTCTGTATTTTCGAGGGGGAAAACTGGACACCTTATTTAAAAGGTGTAAGTACAAGAATAAATGGAGAGACAAGCAGCTGCTGTAAGGGCGAGATAAACGTGGCAGAGAGAAGCCAATGGCACAACCAAGTGATAAACAGCACGGATGCTTGATACCAACTAATTCGCCTCCTAAAACACCTAAGAAAGTAGACAGAAACATGTAAGAAGAACAATATGAACATAATTTAGAAGACGGGGGGTTGTTCAATGATGATTTGAATATGGCTTCTCAATGGCTTAGAATACAGTTTTCTGGTAATAAGTAGATCATGTGTTTAGGATATTAGGAGAAACAGTAGCTGCCTTTCATAGAGCGAACTTTCAGGGCCTGTCAAGGTTTTCCAGTTCCACAGATAAGCTGACCTCATGGCCACCCAAACCCTAACCTGAACCTCAAGGCCACCAATCCAAACCTGATCCTGTGACTGCTGTTCCACGCCTTCCCGCCCTTGCCGGAGCTGCAGGTGCCAGCCTGTTCCACCCTGCAGCAGTGGTCTCCCTTCTCCCGCCGCCCCGAGGAAGCTGGAAACTGGACTCGCCCCAAGCCTGAGATAGACTCAGAAATTTATTTATCGGTGATGATGATGATGATCTACAATGTTGACGACTCCAAATTTTCATGAGTTTTCCAAATTGTAATTAAACTCCTTCAAGCATAAAGCTAACACTGGCACAGAATCACGGAAACATCAGTCACAGCTATGCCCCAGAGTGGATTCCAATGGGTCAGTGCAGCTTGTGATGTTCTAGTCTCTGTGTGGGAGTGCATCTCCTTTGCTCTCAAGACATTACCCTCACAGAGGAAGAGGAGGCTCTGCCCTGTGTTTATGGAAGTTATGAAGCCCAGCTCAGCAGGCCAGCTGGAGGGGTGTGGGATGCCTACCTGGCCTGCACAGGAGCTGGCACACGCATGAGCACATGTGCACGGAGCGTGGCAGCTGCAGGAGGACGGGGACAGCCTTAGCTAAAGGAAGAGGAAAGAGCAGCAGGCATGGCCTATGTTGGCATGGACAGCTCCCTGTAGACTGGCCTTGCCACACCAGGATGCCCCTCAGAGTGTGGGAGGCACAGGCTCTCAGGCACACCTGAGTGTGCACAGTCAGCCAGCACATTTGCTCACCTTTCCCAGGGCACATCGGTACATACCTGTATATTCCCATCTCCCCTCGTGGCTACTAGTGGGACTGAGTTTCCCTATTCCCCTTGTTCACTCCTCTGAGAACACTTATGGCAGTAATTAAAGTCAAATAAGCCCAATTCTGGAACAGACTATGATTGTTGGACCAACTTCCTCCTGTCACGTAAGATGGGAAGGAGCTCAGAGAGAGGAGAACATCTTCTGGGGCCTCCTTCCTGACAACAAAGTTGGGGCCGTAATTCTGGTCAGAAAACAGCTCCTTCTTCCACATTTCCAAGCGTCTTCCAGGAGCCCCCACGCATGTGAATGATGGCATTTGCATCTCCAGGAGCCCCCAAGCATGTGAATGATGGCATTTGCATTTTGGCTTTCCTATTGGTATATTCAGTGTTGGGGCATTTTCCAGGACCATCGAATGAAAATGTAATAATCAAAAGATTAAAATAAATAAATAATCATACATACATACATACATAAATTAAAAGGGTAATGCTACTATGGTCAAGAAAAGCAAGCAAATCACACCAGAAAACAAAATGTTGGCTTTCTCTAAAGCATATATAACTGTCTTTATCACAAACCTTTACCCCAGTTGTGTTATTCTGTCCCCCAACTTCAGAAAAGGCTCCAGCTTCTTTATTTCGGAGTGACCTTGCCCATCCACAGTGTCACGGGGTTGTGTTCTGAGGGAGGGAGTGAGCATGCAGGTGAAGAGGATGCATTTCCCGGCATCAAGTACCTGCTCTCGTAGTTTGGTGATGACGGTGCCAGCGTGCTGAAGGAATTCTCTTCTACTGAGTCAACCATTCTCAAACTGTTATTAAAACACACCTCCTCCTAAACCACAAAGAAAAAAAGGCAGGAAGCTCCACACAAACTCACAGTTAAGGGTATCTGTGTGATAACCCCTCTGCATGAGACACATTTGCAAGCCACTCACCCGGCCCCTGCAAGACCCTGCCTTCCCCGAGACACATCCCAGGTGGGAGTGAGGGCTGCAGCACCCCACCGCTCACATTGTGCTGTGCCTGGCCCTGAACATTGCTTTAATGCATTTGTTCTGCATTAATAATATGGATTAGCAAGCAAGAGGTTGATTAGTTTTATTTATTTATTTTTTGCATCGGCAATTATTTTAAATTGAATGTTGAGCATTTTTTAATTAGACTTGCTTACTGTTAGCAAAAGGAAAAATAGAGTGTATGATGCTGACTACTTGAAGCAGACAAAAAATAACATATGTAATTATAAAATCAGCATGTTACAGCAGCAAAGATTCAAATCTAAAATGGTTACAGATAGCTAATCCTTCATGTCCAAAGGCTGGGGCAGTGTTTACTTGGAGGGGGCTGTGATATCAGTGGAAACCTTATACATGTTTGCAAATGGAGATGATGCAGGAAGCTTGTCCACTGGGTAATTCAATTCACATCGCCCATTATGTGAATGAGACGTGAAAAATAATTTCCTGTATCTCTGAGGTATCCCAGCACTAAGTGGATTGCTGGCTCTGGCCCACGGAAAATAATAAAGTGACATTGCCCACACCACCACACCCAGCAGGGACTCTGTGTCGTCTTTCTTCAAGCTTCCTGGGAACGGCGACCGTTCGATTCACAGGGAGACAACCAATTCTGCTCCAGTGAAACAAATTTTAATGAGCCCTTGTTGCAATATTAAGTGGTAGCTTTTAGCTCTTCAAAATTATGTCCACTAATGAGAGGCATGTGATCAACCTAGTTATCTCCCAGCTATAAATTATAATACATATTTATAGTCACATGAATTTCATCTTCTATGAAGCAGCCCTTATGCAAACAGTAATAGTAGCTTTGTCATTAGAATATATTGGCAATTAATTCTCAAAATGATCAATGGGAAGAATGCCCTTTTCCCTCCATATGTGGTTTATTTATGTGTTCCCATTAATTATGCCTAATTTTCTGTTGTCACTTCTCTTCCTAATGTAATTCAATTTAAGCATATCTTTCTAGAGACTTATTAATAGGTAGGGTCATTTATATTGTGTAGCACAAATATTTTATAATCCACTAATCTTGACAAAAAGGCAATGCCTTCCTAATAAAAAATGTATGAGGAGTAATGGTTCCCTATTAATAACTTATTAGGTCAGATCACACAGTTTGAAGTGTCTATTACACTTTAATTTTATCAGATTTCTTCCTCTGGAATTTGCCATGCTTCCCTTATCTTTTGATTGAGATTGTTCTTAGTACCACCTCAGCCTCGACAACCCCAAACAGTGCTCGTGTCTTTGCCATGGCAGGAGTGGGTGAGATCTGCCAGTCCCGATGGAGCAGGGCCTAGAGAAGAAAGAATTCTGCTGGTGTGAAAGCGCCCTCTCCTCCTAGAAGGGCGTTCATCGTCAAACCATCCTGTGTTCTCACGGGCCCACACACCCGGTCAACAACAGACCTTTTCTGCAAAATACACACACACACGAGCACGCGCACACACACACACACGTGTGAAATTCAAATATAATTTCAGGGATTTATGCAAATCAGGATATTGATCTACGGACTTCTTAGGGGTAAAAGAAACGGAACTTAGGACCTTTGGTCAAAATCCACTATGTTCATTAGAGAGATACTTTGACTCATAACATAAGCTGTGTGATTATTCTTTTCTCAAATGTGTGCATTGTAGCCAAGATTTGTGCAGTCGCCAATTTGATGTGTCCTTTTAAATACTTTAACACTGACTTTGAAATGTTTCCATCAAATTGCTAAGACTTTCATGAGGTCCGGTGGGGATAATCTTCCACAGCCCCTGCTCTCAAGTAACTAGGGGAGAAAGATAAAACGTATTCGTGAAAATAGAGTTTCTCTTGGGCAAGATGTTTAACCTTCCCTAGACTTCAGGTTTCTCATCTATAGAGTGAGGGAACTGGACAAAGTTATTTAAAAGGTCTGTTCCAACTCTAGCATTTCATGACTCTATGGGTCTGAAAAATTATACGAATATACAAAAACAGGTCATCATAATGATGTCCCAGTGAATGTACAAAGGTTAACCTGACTTACGGTGAGGAAATGGTCCATGCCGTCCGGGGAGGTGCTGCTGCTGGCCTGGAGGACAGGGCACTATTGTGTCATGACTCGGTTCCGTTACAGCAAAACGAGTCATACATGGTAGTTTGGGAGTTGGTTCTATTAAAAGATAATATACATGTAAAATTATCATCTCAATAAAATGTAGACTAGATTACGTTTCTCTTCATTGGCAGGTGTATGATCTAAGAACCGCTTTTTAAGACAATTGAATGGGGTTATGAGCAGTTTAAATGGACTTTGAAGCTGCCATAATGAAAGATGAAAAATAGTATCCAAATTAAAGACATCAAATTTGTGCATATAATTAATAACTCTTTACAGAGATATAGTAATTTGGAAGAATACGTGTATTAAACTTCTTTAATAAAATGGATTCAAGTTATGCCATTACCAAATGAGGCATCATTTAAAAAAATTAATAAAAATTTACCTTAAGATTGAATTCTCCATTTTTTGAAAGATATTTTATTTTCACCTTTTCAAAAAACATTTTGTAATTATTGAATTATAAATATTAGCCTCTCTCTATAAATCTCATGATGTTCTAAGGATCCACTTGAATAAAAGAGATTTGATGATATTAGATAATAATATTATTCATTCTGTTTATCACATATTCATTAAGCTTGTGTGTGTGTGTGTGTGTGTGTTTCCTCTAATACAGTTCTTAAGTGCCTCATTTGGACAAAGGCATCTAGACTGACACACCTGCAAAAATACAATTCCTTTGGATTCTACTCATAATTATCTACACTACATATTTATTAATATGCACACGGTGATAAGTCTAGATGATATGGATACAGATAAAAGGAAGCCAACACTAGGCATCAGTCCTTAAAGAAGGGAAAGAAACTCAACTTTAATAAGCACATACTACGTAATCAAAGACTTTGCATGTGACATTGATACAGCATTGGCTTACCCTTCCACAGTGCTGCGAAGTAGGGATCTCCATCACTGTAAGCTTGGAAAGGGGACCACATGGGTCAAATCAGCTACTCAGCTTCATAAGCATAAAAGAAGTCAAAGTCAAAATTCAAATCCAGATCCGCCTGGATTGAATATTCTCAAATTAAAGATGGAACAGTTAAGTTCCATTTTTAGTTTAAAAAGATAACAATAAACAACTGAATGGCAAAAGAGTGATTTAGGTAATTCACAGAGCATCAGTAGAAATTGCTATTAGTTAAATGACCAGGGCACATGTCTCGGAGAGGATCGATGCTGGTGGAGGATAATGTTCTGGTAAAAAGACATTCAGGACTTCCAAGCAGGTAGAAGAGCATCCGGAGCAAAAGAAAGAGGCACCCCTGAGCTAGGTCTATTCTGGGAGGAAAGCTAATGGATTTGAGAGGAAGTAATAAAGAGCGATAAGGGTGAACGCTTTGCAGAGGACCTTTGTATTGAGCTCAGAGACTTATACTTTTTTTTAGAGCTTCACATGTTTTTGAGCCAGATTCCTGCATGGTCGTGAAACAAAAGAGGTTAATTTCCATTGTTCTTCAGGATGCACTAGGATAGTAGTAAGATGCTATTCCAATACCACAGTTAGGGATTTATAGAAGAAGACGCGTGGTTGATCACAGACCCTGTGGAAAGGAAAAGGCAGACAGAAATCATGGAGAAACAGTAGTCTCGGTGATAGGAGGAGGAGGAAGACCACGGGAAGAAAGGAGTCAGAGCAGATGACGCCTTTCAGCCTGTGTAGCTGGTGGGAAGTTGAAAGCTTTTCTGAGAGGACATTGGAAAAGGGAGCTGGAAGTTTGGGCAAGAGAGAGTTCACTTCTGGTCACTGAGACTGTGCATAGCAGGCAGTGTCCTGTGATTGACTGAAGCTTCCCACCTTCAGATCTGAAAACCTGTTAGAGGAAGAACCCTGACTTACTACTGATTTGCATTGCGGTGATACTTTAAATCTTCAGGATAAATAATTTATCTCCTGAAAAGAGAAAAGCGTGTAAATAATTGAACTTTGAGGAGCACCCTTTGGAGGAAGAGGATGCAAGGGATCAGTTAGGGCCCTAGACTCCAGGAGTGAGTTTGCTCTGCACAGATGCCTTCCGCAGGAAGAAGCCCTGAAAAGCCACGGGCTACAGATCCTCACAGGGATTGAGGATGGCGTTATTAACGACCTGGAGGCGTGTTTTCTAATGGCTTCTAGGAGAGAATTTTAAGAGAGAGACCAAGAGCCAGAGAGAAGGAAATGAAGGACAGTTGTTCGCTGTTGTATAGTAGATGAAGCAATGGACACGACCCTTCAGTTAAACACAAGTGTTTGTCAAAAGAGAGGATGATACTGGCCACCAGCAGCAAGGATCAACAGGAACCAAAAAATGCGTTTTCTGTTCTTTTCCCCTTCATCTGGAAGACATAGAACTTTGGAGACAAACACAAAGTGGGGAAAGATGAAGAGAGAACAGGAGGCAGAGCTACTCAGCATCACACGGATCGCTTGAGAGAGAACATGTGCCAAGGAGGTCCTGTCTATTGCCCTTTGAAATAAATATTATTTCACCCAGGTTGAGTAAAGAATAAAATAGCCTAAATGATGCATAGCCTTGGCTTAACATGGAAAGTGCGATGATCATGGCTGGTTAGTGTGGGCACCCTTCACCAAGGGTGAGATATGAACCTTCACCAAGAGTGAGCACACATGGGCCAACATGAGGGCTTGGGGGAAAAGCATTCTCACTAACAGACATTCCATGAAGACCTACTACATGCCAGAGCTTAGTGCCGGAAGTTGCAAATGCTTCTTGGAATAAGATAACTTTTAAAGAGGTGAATAAAAAAACCAGCATTGTGCATAGTGAATAAATCAGCAGGTTGTTTTGTGCAGTGTGGTCCAGATCAAGAACGGAGAAGAGAAGCTGAGTGTAGCCCACTCATTAGGGTGTTAGTTATTGGGGCATTGATTCAACACCAGGACGGCAATCAAGTGGGCCCAAGAGTCCAGGGCCTTATCTGGGATATTATTTAAGTACTTGATTACAACATCTGATTGATGAAGAATCAGCTAGTTCTAGTGAGTGTTTTAAATTGTATAAAGCACTTATATATCCTTTATCTCAGAAAGTCAAATGTAACTACAAACAGGCTAATAGGCTGAGTGAAGTGAGCTGGATTAAGTAATTTGAGATCACAGTGAAAATAGTCAATTCATAAGACGAGTCAACTAAAGAGGCTGTGAGCAAAGACAGGAATGCTTGCGTTTAAGATTGTGGATGGACTTACGAGCCCAACTGAGGACCAAGCAGGTGGCTTGGCCTGGCTGTGGGTTTTAAGGGTCTCTCTGCGGGAGGTCTGCCTGCCTGAAGCTGAGAAAGGGTTAACCTAACCAGCTACAGACAAACGCACTCTGAAATATGAGTGTTGGAATTGACACTGGCTGTCATCAGATCTTAAGTGTGGATGTGAGTGTGAAGTGAGAATGAAGGCAGGACGCTAGGAGCCAGGTCTTCCAGAAAGAGAGAGCAGTGAGGAGGAGGACGTAGCTCTCATCCCTGGGTGCTGCCCTCCTTGAGTCAGCTGGTGGAGTGAGATCAAGGAGCTGCCCTGGACTCGGAGCCCTCAGTGGCCCAGCTTTTATCCTGCACCTGCTGCAGCCTGCTTCTCCTTAGCCCCATGCAATGGAGTGCAGGGCCAGGGACGGATGCATGGGGAGAGACTGGAGAAACTATGTGGACTCCTGGGGAACCTCTGAGTAGTCCCAAAAGACTGGAAGAGGGAAGTGGAAATAATCAGCACTGAATTTACACAAACACCTAACTCATTTACATAATGATGCTGAATTTACACACTTAACTCATTTAAATAATGACACTGAATTTACACAAACACCTAACTCATTTACATAATGATGCTCAATTGACACAAACACCTAACACATTTGCATAATGACACTGAATTTACACAAACACCTAACTCATTTGCATAATGACACTGAATTTACACAAACACCTAACTCATTTGCATAATGATAATCAACCTAACGAGAGTCACAGTTTAAAACTGGTTGAAATGTGTGCCTCACTCTTTTACTTTGCTCTTTCTCACATTTGCAGTCTGAAGGAAGACGGTATAGTTTACTTCTTTAAATTGTCTCAAATAATAATCATGTTGGACGAGCAGAAACTAAAATGTTGAGTGCTTTGGGAAACAGAGAAGCAGCTGTGAGGATCTTTTGGAAAGGAAAATAGCGCCGAATGAATGGAAAACTTGTACACCAATGGATGCCCTTCAGGATGTCCTTCTGTTTGACTAACTTGCATTGTGATTTTTCAAATGTATGACTGTTTTTATTCAAATAATTAATAATAAGAAGAAACCCATGATTCCTGATTGCATTATTCCCTGAACATGTTTAAAATCAAAATAGGTAAACTTCCTCTTCTCATTAACAGTTTCACTATGGATTACTTTTTATATTTATAATTAAAGTTTGAGAACATGGGTTAAAGTATAAAAATGACTTCCTCAAATTTTGAGAATAGGACTCTGTTTCTGTTTTACACTTTCAAAAAGTATTAAGAAATCTCAAAATTTGAACATGGGTTAAAGTATAAGAAATGACTTCCTCAAAACTTGGCTTCCTGTAAATGTGGGTTTATACTTTAAACCAAGTCAAATTTTGACACTTCTCCTAATAATTTTTACATGATTAATAATTTTATTGTATCAATGCATGTCTGTAAAAATTTATTGCTAATTTCCCCTAAAAGAATTTGAAAGTCAAAGGCATGCTCACTTCAAAATAGAAAATAAAACGTAAAAATGGAGAAGGAACGTGTCACTGTCAAAGAAAGCTCTTTGGGAGCCAGTTGAGCTCACCGTTCCCTCTCTGCAGTGCTCGTTTTTCCCAGAGTCTAGTGCACCACACGGACATGGTCTTTGATAATCTGCTGCTCCTTATTAAATTTCAAGCTTGCTGTTTAAGCAAGTGCACTCCTTCCATCTACGTAATACTGCGCCCTCCGTGACGGCCTGGCTTCCCTCTACTCCATCTAGACATCAGCCCTGGTGATAGGAACCTGAGTCACCAGAATATCATTCTGTAAAAACTAAAACCAAAACCCAACAACAACTTCTCCACCCTGTCTAGGAATATCAAAAAGAAAATGCAAACAGCGGTTTCCAAATGCTGGTGCGGAGCCCCCTCCCACGGCAAGGTAGGTGGAACAAAAGCCCCTTTTTGGCGTTTGCAGCACCAGCAGCTGCAGGCTGATGCACTTGGCTTTCTGTTAAATAGAGGCTGGGGCATAAAAATAGACACTGGCATTTATTGGAAGCTTAAGCCTGTTGAAGTTTTACAGATTTAGAAAGTTCACTAATCGCTATCAATTAAAATCCCTGCCTCCTTATTGCGTAAATTATTCACATTGATGCACACAACGGTAGGGCTCCTGGAAATATTTATTGTGGCCAAATGTTGGAAATAGTGAAGTGCAAACTAAAGATTTTTAAAAGTGTTTCACTTTGTAAATACAAAGGAATGGCCACTTCAGCATGATTACTGGAATATATCTTAATGTAAGCAAGGAGTGATAGGTGTGTACTATAAATATATTTGCGATCTGTGATACACTTCTAGCCAAATTTAATAAGAGAATTTTCTTTAGTCTTTACTTAAAATTGAAGAAACATAACATCGCTAAAACTATCAGTCCAGTCAGCCATAAATATGCAAAGACATATAGGTGTGTATGTGTGCATATATAACTCAACTACATACATGTATGAATATACAAACTCCTGCACATTTATTAACCTTAATTACTAATGTCTGAATGCTTTATTAAAAATTAGAATTAAAGATCAAACTAATCAAATGCTCATTGAGTCGAACACTGTCACATGTGGATGCACTTTCAAATCTGTGCTGTTTTTGATCAACACTTTGTAAATAGTCACTTCACTGGCCCATGTTGCTCTATCCTGAGCCCTTCCACAACACCCCACCAGCTCCCGCAAGCAGCACTCCTCAGAGGCTTTTCTTCAGCACTGGCGGTGGCTCTGTCCCCGGAGAACAAGGTCCGAGGTGAGCACCGCCAGAAGAAACAGGTCAAGAGCGGCCGCCTGGGTTCTGTCCTCCTGCTTGACAATAGGAAACTCAGATATGGCCATTTCCTGAATCCTCCCACTCACCAGCACCAGTGAAGCTGCTAGAAATTGCTCTAAAAGGGGAAAAGCAAATGGAAGAACACATTCAACAGTGATAATAATGCTGTCATTAAAGATTGATGAAGACTTTCAATTAGAACTCATTCCCGATCCGGAGCTGCTTAAGCCAGTGCTGCCTCCTATGAGCTGACGCTCCGCAATACAGATAAAAGGTCATTATAATCTATTGAATTCAATCATGACAAGTTCATTTACCTGACAGGAGCATGTATCACATACAAAAAACTAAATTAAAATAACATTATGGGTTGACTCAAATCCACACAAGAAAAGAAATTCAGAATGAAGGACAGAACTAATTACAGGCTAAGAATAATTTGATTTATAGTCCCTTTTTGTTGCAGAAAAATACTTATTCTGTTGCCCATCCTAACTGACAATGTAACCTTCCTTTGAGAGAGTACACTTTCTTATTCAGTCGTGCTGTACTTCAATACAATAATGATAATATCTGACATCTAAGAAGAGAGATTTAAAGACATACCATTCATTAAAATGATTTACTAATTCTTACATAAGAATAAATATAACACATATAATTGTGCAAATGTATAGCCAAATATATTTATTTAAATAAATTTTAAGGGTAGTATTGAAGCTACTACATATCCATATGAACATATAATTATAATGAAATATTTGTAAATATTTTGTCACCAATTTTAATGTCTTAAATATTGCATTTTTGACTGGAAAATTCAAAATATTTATGAGGAGAAAGATAGGCTAAATGTAAAATGATATATTTAAACAATTATATATATTATTAAAATATATTTTAATGTTTATATATGTACACCTACATTCTTATTTTTCTAGTAATATTTAACCTATGTGCAAGAGTCTGACCACTGAAAGATACACTTTCTACCCTAACACCATCTGTATTTGTTCAATTTTCTAAAAGGTCTCCCAAGTCTAAGTTCACAGTAATTGATATGTCCTTGAAATTTATCCCTAAGTAATAAAAGGCACATCGTTCATATTAAAGAGTTAATAAGTGAGGTTCTTAACTATGAAAAGTTGATAGTTCTATACTGAAATAAATTTTGCAAACTCAAAAGAAAACAGTCTCTCAAAATTTGTTTTATCACTCTTTTTAAAAAGAGGCTTAGGTTATCTTTGCACTAACATAAATTACTGGACATCTTTATTAAATCTTTAGTGAATAAGAACATGAATTGGAGTCATTTTATCTACTGTATTGCATGATGTAATCTGCATTGAAACACAAAAGCTTTCAGTCCTACCGAAGGAATTTCAGTACCTAGGCTTCAACATTCTTCAAGCCGAAAGCACTTTTTACTAACTTGACAGTGGATGAAGAAGAACATTTCTGCGATGACTTTCTAGGTATATTCTATGTTACAAATCAGAATTTATTTCTGTCCTAATTAAGGACACCAATGCTGTGCTGTCTTTACTCACAGTGTCTACACTAAGTTTGTGCCGACAGCTGTCAGGGTAGAGCTCTGAATGTTGAATTTTCCTAGAAACCCGTTTCAGTGCCAGTTTAGGAGCAGGTGACATGTTCACAATTTTAAGCTTCTACTGTTTTCATTCAATAAATTGTTCACATTACCCGCACACATAGAGTAAATACCCTAAACCTCTAACGTGCTGCACTTCTCTTATGCTGTTACATACAGGGAAAAGTATTAATATCTTCACCACCACGAGTATTCTCTTTGTTGAAGGCAAGGCGTGTGAACACACAGATGGCAGTGGGTGTATGTGGTAGGATCTTTGGATTTAAAATATCCCTTTTATGTCAGAAATTGACTGAGTCTTTCTGAAACACATTAACCAGCCCTGTGTAGTGATCTCTACCATCTGGGGGCAGCATTGCACCAGCGTAGACTGCTGGAGCAGCACCTTCCTTTGGAGACGGCAGAAATTAAAGTCCGTGTGGTTTTCTCAGGAAGCCTCATTGCACATATACGATGCTCCCAGAAAATTGCACAGAGCTACGTTTATGACATACTTTATAACACTTACTTAATCAACAAAACGGGACTTAACTCAGGAGTCTTACTTCTATTAACCTAAGTATGCAGCAGGTAAGTTACGCTGTTAAATAAAAATCACAATTTTATGAAATTCTTCTATTTATATTAATATCTTACTATTCCTATTTTAGACATCTCAAGAGTGTTCAGCCAAGATAAAAATCCAGCATCTGTTATATCATTATCACTTAGTGACAAAGCCAACATCACCAATATATGTTTTCAATCATATCAAAATTGCATTTTTGAAATCCTCAACCTAATTTTTACTGTTTGACAAAAATAATATATATTCTTTGGGAAGTAGTTCTGTATGAGAGAATTTTTAAAAAAATTATGTTCATTAAAAATCCAAAGATATATGCTCTACAAGTAAGTGTCTCTTGAAATAGAGACATGTTTTTGGTTAAAATACGCTCTATACCTAAATAAGTGGAAAAATATATATCTAAAATTATTCTTTAAGGCATAATATATTTTCTTTAGACCCAATTGAGGGCTAGATAGCTGTTATTAAAATAGTCACCTAAATATATTATTATGAAATATTTTAACTGCACATTACTGTCAAATTTTAATTTTATTAAAAATTTTTATGTATTCAAATATTTATTTTAAATTTCAAAGTTTTGCACTATTATTAATTAAATCCAAGTAGAAATTATTTGTCACCTAAAGCAAACTGACCAGTCAGATGACACTGCTGTAAGATAGGTAAGTTGCCGGGCAGCGTATCTCACAAAAGGCAGCGCATCTCACAAAAGGCAGCGCATCTACCCTGAGAAAGGTGCTCAGCATGGCACTCCTGGCAGCAGCTCTCTTGCTCCCAGGTCTCCTTCCTCCTGTGTATCTACCAGCTCCATTGGTTCCTTGATAAAAGGGAAATGGAGAAGCAAAAATTTTAAAGCAAAATATCTCAAACCTCATCTTATTTGGAACAAACTGAATGACAGTAAAGAATGTTATAAAGGAGGTCAAGAGAGCCCCAAGACGTTCCAGTGTTTTGACCTCTGGAATATCGTGTATTTTCATTCTGTCACAATGATCACATCTGAAAAGGACATTTATTCCGGATTCACTACTTCTTTCAAAGACACATACCAGGCACCGTATTTTTACCAGATGCAATTACAATCAAGACAGAATATGTTTTGGTTCCTAAAAATTCTAAGTTCTAGACTGACTTACTGGAGTTTAATGAAAAACGAAAGGCTCTAACTAAACAAAATAATTTTGATAGTAACAGAGTGAATTCTTATGTAATTGGTCTGTATAAAAATACAGGTTTTTTTTTTAACCAAAAGAGAAGTTAATGGCTAAACGTGCAGAAGAATCAAAGCCAATGCAGAAGTGAGTACGGGTTTCGTTATTGTTGCTTTAATCTCTGGAGCCTAACCCAGTGCCTGGCGCACAGCAAAGGAGCAGTAGATGTGGATAGGAAAGTGGAAGCAAGGGCGTATGTGCCATCGGTTTCTTCATACTCTTTGCCTCACAACTACTCCTGCACCTGTGGTTTGCAAAGCCATGTTCTTTAGCCTGTGTGCAAAGTAAAAACTAAAAATAAAAATTGCGTTTATGTACTGAAAATAACAAATTATATATATAATACACTGTATACACATAAATATACATGATATGTATATACAGTGTATTTACACATATGCATGATACATATGAATCTATCCATATGTACTTAAAGATATATAACATATTGAATATATAGTATATATACATGTATACAGGCACACAGGTATACCCATATAAATCTATACACACACACACACACACACCCACACACGCATTTATATAAGAACAATACATAACATATCTTTTATATATACAACTCAGAGTGTATTATATAACATAGAGTGTATTATATAACATATCATAATAATATATTAAGGAAGAGGAGTATGGCAACGTGAGATTTGAATATTTGAAGAAATAGTGTGGAGATTATTTGTTCATTTATTCAACAGCCTACATTCCATGTCTACTGTTTCCCAGTCTTTGTGTTAGAAGCTTGGGATAAAGCAATAAACAAACACAGTCCCTGAACTCATGAGGCTGAACAAAAACAAATAATAACCCAGTAACTTCACAAATAATCTTTACATTATATTTTTATAAGTAGTATATTTAGTATATGTAAGAATCCTCTCATATTAGTAGCGTATGGGGAATATTAGTAGATCTGGGCAATTTGTTTTCTTTGTTAAACATTCTGAGCTGTTTTTGCGATGCAGCCCTGGATGAGCTCAGTGAGAGACGGTAGGGTCTGCCACGACACTAACAGGTGCAATATTACCTTTCTATGTATATGACACAGTCTCCGCATAAAGTTTTAAAATTTCAGTCAATGTATCTAATGCCTCAGATTACCAAAATATTTGATTGAGTACAGCTTGCAAGGAGTACCTTGACGGCATTTTTCTCTTTTTAGGCGTTTCACATTTTACTGTTAAAAGTACTTATTTATAAAATAATTTGAACAATCTTATTTCATTAAATTTATGCTATGCTTTCTCTTTGCCTAATTAAATTCTTTTTCTTATTTATTTATTTATTTTTTAAATCTCCTTCCATGCTACCCATGTTGACCAGAGGAAAGGTTCTATGCATTAGATAGGACATTTGGGGGCTTAATCTTCACAAAGTATTCAGCATTAAAATCATGTTGCCCTGAATTCTAAATTATTTTTATCTTCCCTGACATTACAAACTCCCTTTTGAGAACTACTTTTTGGCAGTGTCTTGTTCCTCATGTCCAGATCCTTAATTGCATGACCATCAGGAAGGAGATATATAGTCTATTTAAAGATCACATGTTGCTGTAAATCTCCAGCACAGTGATGTGGTTTATAAGGCAAATTACAACTCTATCGGACTCCTTTAAAGTGATTAAGATTGTTCTTTTTGTTGACTCTTTTTGGTCACAGTAGGCAATGATTTTTTTTAAAGGTTACTTTTGATAAAAGGTATGATGCAATGATAAAATAAAAGAATTCTCAGATTAGGGCAAACACATTTTCCTGTGATTTTGGTAAATTTACATAGGCGATAAAAAGGTTCTAAAGGAGATTTTATCTGTAAATCATGCTCCTGACATCTTGCATTCTATAAATAATGTGGAGCAAAATCAAAGAACTGACTGTTTGATATTTGTGCTCCCTGATGGGCTGAGCTCTCTCTCTATCTCTAGTTATGATGACTTGGCCATGAGGATGTGGTTATGATGTTGCAGTCATGGTGCGTGGGTGCAATGGCATGGTCCTGGTGGCATGGTCATGGTGGCATGGTCATGCCCCATGGCAGTGGTGGAATGGCCATGGTGGAATGGTTTTGGTGGCATGATCCTGATGGCATGGTCATGGTGGCATTATCTGGTGATGTGGTCATGATGATGGGGTCATTTTACAGCCTGACCTCCATCTGCTACTTGCCTTTTTAACCCATCCTGTTAATTGCTGATAACACAGGCTTGATTTTTCTCAAATATTAGATCTCAAAAGCACATTTTACTGCCACCAGAAAACACCAGGCATATTTATTTTTGCTCTCCTCAGTGTGACTTTCTGTTCCACAAATCTGTAAAGGGACCAATCATAAAGCAAATTCAGTATCTAGAACTGATAATTGCCCATATGTGAACTAAGGTAACTCCTAGATTGTGTGTAAAACGTATTTAATATCCCTTTACCTGTTTTTGTCAGTGTTCTCAGCTGGCATGAAGACCATGATAGGCATTCTGCAGGCTTCCCAGACCTAAAATGTATGTCCAGCTCAGTCATGAGACCTAGGTAGAAACTGCCATTTCTGGATTTCCTGTAATTCTTCTCTACTACACCTTGGCATTTCTGGGTTATGCATATTTTAAAATCTGCTACAGTTCCATTTTTAGCTTGTATCATACAGGAGATTTTACTTTATGTTGTTACCCATCTAAAAATAATCCACCCTAGAGATTTTCTATTTTCCTATTTTAGGACCAGCAAATTAATTTAATTAAAAATGGATAGTTCTTTAAAAATTAAAACAGTTAACATGTAATTTTTGGCAATAGATGTTTAAAAATCTGGCTTGTTATTAAACCAATGAGATAATAGTTATCTTAACATTTAATGGTAACTTTCAATATTCTAACTTTGAGAAAGAAGAGTATGAGTTGAAGATAACAGGTAAATTAAAGTTGTTTCTGTTCTATTTCATTTGATAGAAAAGGGCAGTGGGAGATGGTTTTGGTTAGTTGAAATGTTAATAATGACATTTGTTTATTTTATAATATGTCTAGACAAAAAGCTATGAGTATGCTGTATGTTTGTAACACTAAAACTTCAGTTCCTTTTCATTCATTATAACATGTTTTACAACATTGCTTGATTTTTGTTAATTTTCCATTTCAACTCAAAATGAAAAATTCAATGATAATTGACCAGTTCAGTAAACAATAGGCACGGGATTTCAGGATGCTGATCAATACTGGGAGTCCTCTCCATCAGTTTTCCTGGAACTGTGGTAGAATAACTAATACAATTAGATATTGATGGGATGTCACAAGCTTTTTATGATGGGCAAGGAACTCCAATATGCAACAGAATTTCCTCAGAGTGTGTGTGTGTAAGTGCATGCATTTGCATTACAAGCTAAGAGTTTTAGAAAAATAATACCTCACTCAGCCATTTGCTAGCCTCTAATTCCACAGTTTTCTCAGAATTTCCATTATTTCCTAGTCACATGATTGAATAATATCATGAGCTTTAGAATTATTATAGCTTTGCTTTTTATGTTTAACCTCAATTCCCATTTGTCAGGAAAGGCAATCTGGTAATCTGATATAACCATAGGTACCTGTCCAACCCTCTAAGAGACCAAGTGTATTGGTGTTTGATGATCTATGTGGTTGACACCACAAGCTCAGATCCATTCTGGTCCTTAAGTGTCCGTTCTACACAGCTCAGTTTTTTTTTTTTTTTTTGAATGTAATATATGTCTAAAACTGTCAGAGACTCTAACAACTTTAGAAATATACTAGGTTTTCCATGCAGTCAGGGCTTCCAATTGTGAGTATTCAATGAGTAACAGGAAAATCTGAGCCTTGCTGAAGACACGTGTCAATATTCCATGCATCTTGATTGAATGCAATATTGTCTCTTTAGCTGCACAGAGTCCCTGTAGCCTGAGCTTCTTTATGGTCCATGCAAATATGCTTAAGTCGATTACTGTCATAACTCTTTGAAAAGTTTCTCGTCACTTCTCCATAAAAAATTGAATATGCATAAAACAAATTTCACATGCATTAAAACTGCATTGAGTTTGAAAGCCAGCAGTGATTTGATTAATGTTGATTGAAAACAAAAATAAATACATGTATTTTCATACTTAGAAATTTAGAATACTTTCAGGAAAAAGAAGAATTGCTGTATACCTGGTGTCCAGTCTCATAATACCTGAGTGAGGTTTGTAGCTGACTAACCCTGCCTTTCATAGGTGTGTCTGTGTGGAAGTGAAAGGAGCATTACCTTTGCGGAGGCTGGCGGCAGGCTGCTGCACATTCATTTCCAAAGCTGGTGTCACCAGAACTGAAGTCCCAGCAAGGACATACCTCATGGCTTCCTGCTTGTTCATCACAGCCTATGGCGCCAGTGTGCACACACACTCTGTATTTCTTATGGTTTTGCACACAACTTCTTATCCCAGCTACAGTTGTACATACGCATCTTACTCAGAAGCAGTGTCTGAGTCCAACCAGAAGATGACTCGTGGTAATTTGCATGGAGAAACTTATCCTAAAGAAAGGGAGGAGCAAGCGAATGGAAAGAAAGATAGCTCAAAGGGGTGCAGCTGTAGCACTTGTGGGGAGCAGCCACGGCCCCTAGGGCTGAGGTGGACACTGCGGAGTGGCTCCCTAGAGCAGGGTTGGGCACTGTGGGGAGGAGTGTGAATCTCACTGAATGGCAGGGAAGTCCCTGTGCCAGAGGAGCTTGCCAGAGGCTCACCCTACAGACACTGAGGGACATCCGCCCTGCAGGACATGCTGGAAAGCTGTATCCTCTACAACTAGCTGAAAACCCACCACCTGGTGTTCTGCGGCAGGGGACAGCTCAGGGATGGTGTCTTTGGAGGGGTCCCCTGCTGTAAAGCCACCCCAAGGGACTGCACACGCCTTCGTGCTCTAGGAGCCTATGCTGGAGACTGCCTGTGAGGCAGGAGCCGGGAGGGGAGGACAGGGAAGCAGGGAGAAAAGCCTTCTTCCCTCGACTTCTTTTCTGCACCCTTTTCTGACAAAGCTTGGCACTGCATGGCTGGCAAAGACAGATCTGTTAGGGGGTCCAGTTCCATTCGCACTGAGTTCCATTCACACCAAGAGGCCAGTGAAAGTGGATTTCGAGCAGAGATGCAACCAACCAGTCACCAGTGTTAAACTAAATGCAAATGCTTATCATTTTTCTTCTCCAAACTTTTACTCATAATGAGATTTATGTGTTCTGGTAAGAAACACTGAGCATGCCTTTATTATGTGTCCTGCACGCAGGACAAAGGCATGCACCAGGCTCATGCCCTCTGCAGCTTCCGGGCTGCACAGGGCAGCAGACGCCGAGCGTGCAACCCCCTCCTCATGAGAGAAGTGCCGATTGTGGGAAATGAGGGGTATTAGCACAGAGAGGCAGGAAAGGTTTCTACCAGAGTGACATTTAAGCTGGGACTGGAAGAATCAATAGGATATAAGCACGCATGGAGTGGGAGAAAAAGCCACAGAAATAGCGTGAGCAGCTGCCCAGAGTCAAGCACAGGTTGTGATTTCTGAGAACTGAAAGCTGAGCAGGGCAGGCAGGCTTTCTGTGATGGGACTGTGTGGTCAGGACAGGCCAGGACAGCAGGGAAAGTAGGTCCTGTGTCTCCATTGTCCAGCATGGTGCCTGCAGGCAGAAGCCCAGCAGCACTTGTCACAGCGGGCGACGTTTCCAGCTCCTCACTGCAGGCTCACCCCAAGTGTTCTTAGGCTACCATGCTGATCTGGAAAGGAGGCAAGACCAAAATAGTGCATTTAATACCACATTTAATTTTGTCTTCTTCTATCTGTTTGGCATGTTTTTCTATTGTCAGCGGCCTTAGTTTATTTATTATTTGTCTGTGGCATCCTGAGTTGGGTCAGTACTTCTTCTATGTAGAAGAGAGCAGACGGTCTACCCTTAGCATGTTGGGTCACTGTATTTAGGATTGAGGCTGGGTTCCAGGTGGTGGTGATTGCTAGGGGGTTATAGGATACTATATATAATATTATATTTATTATATATACACATATATATCATATACATTCATGCACATACATATAAATATCAACCAGTCCCACTTATTAGATTAAGGTAACCTTTGGATTTTCATTGGAAAAGTGTTGATCATCCAGCCAGGCGTGGTGGCTTATGTTTGTAATCCCAGCACTTTGGGAGGCCAAGGCAGGCAGATTACTTGAACTCAGGGGTTTGAGATCAGCCTGGGTAGCATAGCTTAACCCTGTATCTCCAAAAAATGCAAAAATTAGCCAGGCGTGGTGGTGCATGTCTGTAGCTCCAGCTACTTAGGAGCCTAAGGCAAGAGGACCACCTGAGCCCAGGAAAGTCAAGGCTGTGGCGAGTCCAGATCTGCCATTGCATCCCAGCCTGGGCAACAGAGCGAGACCCCACCTCACAAGAAAAAAAAGGAAAAAAACCCTGCAGCCTGCCATTGTTGACGTTTCCTCAGGAATCGCCATTAAAGTGCATTGTGTCTGTCCTGCGTTCACATAGTGAGCTCTAAATCAACACTCTCTCAGGAATTTTCTGCAGGGACAGAAATGTTCTGCATCAACACTGCTCGAGACTACCTGATGTCCAACGCCACCTCCCAAATTAATGCTCTGTACTTGACTTAGATTGTTCGTTCACTGAATTCTCCAAGACGGAATAACCCCCCAAAACGCTGGGGGTGGCGCTGCTTATGTAACCAGCACAGAGAAAGCCTACACAGAATGGAATGCCACCGCTAAAATATTGGGGCTCCGTATTTATTTGAATCTGAGAATATAAAAAAATTTAGTGTATTTTCTTCAGAAGTAGTCATATCCTTATTTTTAACAATCATTCGTTCAATAACTGCATATTGAGTCCCTATTTTTCTAAATTAGAATATGCCTTAACTTTCTATGTAAGGAAGATCTTTATAAATGTATTTGTGATTTTGAAAGATAGGGAAATGTGTATCTACAGATAGTTAATAAGGTTACTTATCAGTTATGGCTGTGAAACTATGCTGTGTTCTTAAAAGACAAAGAAATAGACAATTACTATCTAAGTGGGCAGAGATAAGAATATTGTCTTAATATTCTGCCCTGTGGCAATGGTGTGATTGGGCTGTGGCAGTCGTTAGGGCTAGCTTGGACCTCTTAGTTTGGATTTGGGTCTCCTTACGCTTCAGTCTTCCTTCCCTTAGAAGCACTGGGCCCTGTGCACTGGCATTGGTCATTTCTGTGCCTGCATTGGACATTGACATACAAACCTTCCTGTGAGACGTATTCTGCTTCCATATTTGAATTAGTGGGAAAACTTGGAGGAGCTTTGTTTGCAATTCTTGTAATTAGCTTCTTAAACACGGTATTCTTCCCTTTGAATGAGCCCTGGAGACTTCATGTAACTGTTTCCACCGTGCTGATGACCGTCAGTGGTCACCATTGGGGAACAGCCCCCATGCCATCCATTTTGGTGTTCCCTATTGGAAATCTGTTCAGGAAATGGGGCTAAAAATTAGGAACCTGGGGTCTCCTTAAGCAAAAAGTGAGAATATCATTACCTATTCTAAGTCAAATACTCTCCAGAATTAAAAGAGCGCCTGCCCATTACTTCCTGTGTGCATGGGGAGTCGTAGGGTTTACGGTACTTAGATCAGTAAGGCGATGCTGTCTTCCTCTGCTGCACCACCAGGAAGGCACTGCCACCCCTATCCCCTGAACTCTGCAGGGCGGCCGCTGGACACACATCAGCCAGTCAGTCTGCCAGGATTTTCTACGCAAATTTCCCTTTCGAGAATGAGGACTTTCTTACTTCTGTGTAGGAATGTGAACTAAAGAACGTGATGACCCAAACTCTTCACTGGGTCATTCAGTGTAGAGAAAGTTAAGGGTGATTGGCATAGATAATAACAAATGTACTAAATAGTGCTGCAAGACCCAGAAACTAGATTCCTTTTGTCCTTTACCAAAATTTGTTTTCATTTGAAATTCTTCTTGATGATACCTTTGTTAAATAATTGTCCTAGACCCTTTTATCTCCTCCCTGTATCTTGTCATTTCTTAGTATTTTAACAATCTCAAATTAGATATAATACTCTGTCCTCATTCAAATTTAATCTAACATACAGTTTAATTATATATATGTATGTAACTTATACACGCATATAAAATAATATATTCTGGTTTCAGTAAATGGGATAAATTTGTGGCAGAATACTTGATAGATTTTTTGAAACTATTACTAAATTCAGATGTATGCAAATATATTGCTTTATTATATAATAGCCAATAACATTTTACAATATATTTTTATAAAAGTATTTCACTCTTCATTTTGGAGTTAGAATTTTTTCACTTGCTTTGAGTTTAAATCTTGGTCAATTTAGATCTGTTTTCCTCCATATCAGGTAGCCACAATTTCATCTCCAAAACTAGCTGGAGAAAACGCCAACATTTTCATGTTTGTGGCTCTTGTTTTGGAAAGAGATATTTAGTTCTCCTCCACAAGGAAACACAGCTGTTGGTAGTTTGTGAAGGATAGCAAAGGAAAGGGAGGAAAGAGGCCAGCGTTTGCTGTGTGCTGGCTACACCCAGCCCTGCGTGTGGTCCCAGCGGGCCGTCACCTGTCTGGGCTCACACATGGCACCACGTGGAGTGCCGGCTGTCTTCCTCCCGACGTGGCTACAGGTTTCACCACATGCTGGAAGCTGCAGCCTACCAGCGTCATTCCATCCCTGTCTCAGACCCTTGTTCCTCTGCTCTGCATCTTAGTTCATGTCACTTACCTCACTCATGACCTCACTGAGTGAAAAAGCCCTGTTTTCAAATAACTCACCTTCTATTAGAGGAGTGAGCAGATGACAACATAAAACATGCCAGATGCAATGATACATTTCACTCCATTAAAGTCAAAGGCATGGCAGCTCTCCCAGCTGGATGGCTGCAGGAAGGCAGTGCCCACTGTATTATATCCAAAAGGAGATTATGAATGCACCCCATGAAAAACGGAGATTGTGGGCAAGGATCATAGAGGCAGAGAAGTAACCACTGTTCCTATGGTACAAATCAAATGTGTAGATGTGGCTAAAAACATGAGGTGTCAAGAAATGACACACAGAGCTGGAGAACGTGATGATAGATTTTCACTCAGGTGGGCTTACCTGTGGCTCTGAGGAAAACGTATCTGAGCAGCAGAGGCTGAAGTCTCCCTGGCCATTTGAAGGCTTGTTTTAGGAATCTCCAAGTTGGCAATGACTTCAATGGGGATGATGTCTTCAGGAGAGGAAAAGACAGACTGGTTAAAAACCTCAAAAGGAAAAATGGAAGGACATCCAGTATATGCAGCCAAAGGCAAGCTGAGAAGCCAGAGCAGGCGTAGGGGGCAAGGCAGATGCCAAGAGAAGAAGCGCTTGTCAACCGGAGGATGCGTATCCCAGTCTGAAGGTGTCAAGAGCCCATCAATGGGAGGACGTCCATCCTGCTCTGAAGGTTAAGTTTGAAGCTGTGAACATCAAGGTGACAGTGACAGACAGTGAATGGTGGAGAAGCCTGAAGCTTGGAGGATGGGTCTAGGCTCCACTTGTGAGCAATCGCCAGATGGAGGAAGACAGACCCCAGAAGAGTAGGTAAGTGAATAGACCCCCTGAGGAGATAATTCCACAGGAAGAGGTCAAGGGGCAAAGAAGAAGAGGAGAGGAAGGCCAGTGGCCCACGTTTGCCCAAAGTCCAGGCAGTGGAGGTGCAATGAAAGGTGAATAGTGACATGAAGCCACAGACAGTGGGCAACATGAAAATATTGCTTCAGAGGTAACCGCTAGGGAGTGATTGACCCACATGGCAAAAATAATTTTAGTTGAGTGGAGGTGGACATCTGACTGTAGAAGCTTGAGAAGAAAATGAGCAGTCCACAGAGTGAGTGGAAGCTCAGTCTTGGAGAAGCTCCAGTGGAAAAGGGAGGAGAGACTGATGGATAGGTAGGGTGGCGTATGCAATTAAGTGGGGAGGAAGGTTGGGGAGAACTCAATATATAGGCTAAAGTCAGGGCGTCAGCAGGGCATGCAATGCTGGTAATCCCTAAGTCAGCTTCAGAGCTAAGAGCCCAGGCCCCTGCCGTGCAGGCAGTTCACTTCCCTGGTGGAGCTGGAGGAAGGGGTGGGTGCCCTGGACACAGACATAGCTGTGACTGCAAGGTGGGCAGGAGTGTGACTGCACAACCGCCTGCTGGCTTCACTTCCCTCAAATACATAAAAGACAAATTGATTTTTAAAAATCAGTGATGGGCTCCTGTAGGAGGCTGATGGAGGATCTTGGAACTTTGGATTTAGCTAAGAGCAATGGATGAGCTAACTGAGCAAGGACATGGAAAGAATGAAGGATGGAATGGAGAACTCACTGGCATGGGTGAGTCTATTTGTGCTTGACTTTGCCCAGGGCAGAGATTTTACATGGCTCAAGGTCTTCTCATCTAGCACCATCCAGCACCTGAGCAGAAAACACACACCCCAAGAAGATGCCCCCCACCCCCTGTAGTGCTGCCATGCATCTTGGAGTATGTCACCTTCTATGGCAAAGGAGACTCTGCAGATGTAATTAAGGTTACTTATCAGCTGACCTTAAAATAAAGAGATTATCTTTGGTTATCTGGGTGGGTACAATGTAAGCACACACACCCTCAAAAAAGGTGAACAGAAAACAAAGTCAGAGAGAAGCAGAGGATGCAGAAGTCAGATTTGAGGCATGCGGCAGGTGTGGCACTGGCTGAAAGGCGGAAAAGACTTGGCTGTGAGCCAAGGAATGAAGGTGGGACCCGGAAGCTCAGGAGGAACCAAGCTGACCACAGTCCTGCAGCTGCATGGAAGCAAATTCCATGAGTTTGGAATAAACAAGCCCAGTGAGTTTGGAATAAACCCGACAGTGGCTTCTCCACCAAACTCAAGATGAGAGTGCAAGCTGGCCAACACTTCCACTTTAACTTTGAAACTCTGAGCAAAGAATGCAGCCACTTCATGTGGAACCTCTGGCCTTCTGACCTCTACATCCATGTTGTGTTGAGCTGATACATTTGCAGTGATTTTTTTTTACAGCAGAAACAGAGGATGAAGACAACACCTTTTGTGATGATGAGTGACTATTACATTAATCTAGTGTTGGAGTTTCTCTGTGTGGTGATGAGGAATTGATAGATGCAGGTGAGTTTGTGGTGCAGTTGCGTGTGATGAGGACAACCTACCTGTGGTCCAGGTTATTCAGGGAAGAGATATGATGGTCTGGGAGAACAAAAGCTGGATATCTGTGAGCTGAAGACATGCTCCAGTGAGCACCAGAGCATCTTTCTAAACACCTGCTTTCGGTAGCCCATTTCCCTAAAGCCAATTCCTACTTAAAATCGTCCTGGATGCTTCATGTTCACCAGATCATATTTGTATTACTTATTTAGACACTCAAGTTCCTCAATATTTGCCTTCTGACCAGCAGTATGCGTGCTGCTCCTCATGACCGCCTCCAACCCAGCTGGTTGTATAGGTAGAACAACTGCCTAGTTCCTCACTCCTGGTTCTTCACTCTGACTCTTCACTCCTCCTTAAGAGCACTGTGTGTCTACATGATGGTGTGGGTACCATGGACACAGAATGGATTTCAGCCTTCGCCCTGTGATTTGATCTGTTTATTGAGATATTAGGAGATATGGTGCAAGCAGAGGCTTAAAATGTGCTTCCATGGTGGGGCTTGACTTCTTGAAATTCTGTCTTTGACGTCAACAGAAAAAACTTGGGCAGCCATTGCCCCCACCTGCGATTGGCCCCAGGCTGGGACTTGTGAAGCCCGGCCACCGCACCTAGCTGTCTGATGCGTGAGTGTAAAATAAATGCATGCTACTGAAATTTGTTTGCTTTGAAGCAAAAGCTCTTTTATAATGAGAACATCTTATTGCCCTCTTTCTTTTTTACTTTAACTCATGGCGTCCCCTTCTTTCTCTCATACAGAAGATATTTTCTTTATTCCTCTTTAGCTCAAAAAATCTTACTCATTCTTCATGTTACAGATCACATCTTTATCACCGTCCTGAAAGCCATGTTAGCACTAAAATCCAAAGAAAATGCCTCTGACTGCATATTTTCTTTCTCTCACAAAATTAATACTTAGGCGTTATCTTATTTGGCCATGAGACTGATGCTATGGGATAAGCAGGATAGATAACATTAGATGAACTTGGTAAATTATGTGAAAATTAGTGCTCAGAGAAGTTTAGTAACTAAATCTTACTGTAACAACCTGTAAAGGACATGGATAGAGTCTCGATCCAGCACTCAGAGTCCATGTTCTGTGTACTCACAACATACTATGCACTGTATCCAGTCAAATCACAAACTCCTCCAAGGCTCAGTCTAAATACACTCACTGCTCATAATATTCAGCACAGGGCTTTGCACGGAGCAGATGTTCGTTAGGTGCTCATTTGCTGAAATGACATGAACGAAAAGTCAGAAGCATGTTTTCAGCATCTCTGTGAGTGTGGGCATCTTCATTCATGCTCCTGTTGGCTGAACCTCCACATCCTTCCTCCAGACAGACTGTGCCCAACTTTCCCTGAAGAAGAGTTGCTTCGGATTTCCGTGAAATGGTATTATTACCAGCAATGCAATAGGTTGAAGGTTAGGTGGGTTTTGTCTACCTTCTTTCCATATTATAATAGCTACTTAGATTAATCATAATGAGTCACCATTGTGTGCTGACATTAATTTCCCATCTGAATTGTCCATACCCAGTGGGAGCTCGATAGATACTACCTGTTGACTGACAGATGGACCAGCTGACTGATTATTTATCTGTGAAACCTGAATTTGGGGAGCTACAGAAACATGTTTCCCGTGATATTTGGGCCATAATAGAAAAATAACACTGATTGATGTCTGTTCTCATTGATATTTTACTTATTCGTGTCATTAAAATGATACATTTTGTCATTGTTGCTTTCGTTTACAGCTTTATTGAGATGTAGTTAATATACTATAACTCTCACCCTTTTGAAGTATGCTGTTCAGTGGTCTTTATTTAGTATATTCATACCAGTAGTGATTGGCAACCATTACCACGGATTTCAGGACATATCATCACATCTTAAAGAAATGACATGAGCCATTTCTTAGGCATCACTCTCCATCTCCTCCTCACCTTTGCCCTTTGTCATCACTGACCTACTTTTTTCTCATTTTGGCTTCTGTATTCTGGACATTTCATATAAACGGAATCATACAACATGTGGCTTTTGAGACTAGTTTCTTTCACTTCACATAATATTTTCCCGGATCATCCACATTGCAGCAGGCCTCGGTCATTCCTTCCCTTTCACGGTGGCTGGTATTACACGGTGTGATACACCAGCCTGTGTTTACACTCATCAGGTCAGGTACACATGGATCGTTTGCACTTTGGGCTGCTGTAAATAATGCTGTTTTGAGCTTTCATGAGCAAGCTTTCGTGTGGATGTATGCTTTCATTTCTCTCAGGTGCATGCCTATAAGTAGAATTGCTGGGGCACATGGTAACACTGCGCTTAATATTTAGAGAGATGCCAAACCAGCTGTACCATTTTACATTCCTACCAGCAATGCATGAGAGGTTCTAAGTTACCTTTTTCTTTTGTTTCATTGACTTCTTCTGACAATCAAATGTTCTATGTGTTCAATATTCAACTAATTCAGCAGTTGCTTGTCTAAAAGCAATGCTGGTGAAAATAGACCATGTAATTCTCCAAGATCCAATTTGAACCTCATGGTGATGGTTAGATTTACATACTTATGACTACAGGATGGATGGATGGATGAAAAACAGCAAGAGAATCTTTAAAATCCAGCACCTGCTTAGCTTTTTAGGTTCTGAATGCAATGCTCTTGAGATTTTGAAATAATAAACACTGTATGTGGGGCATGGGAGTCTGATTACAGGAAACAGCTTTATCTTTATTCAGTGGTCACTGTTCTCAAAAAAAAAATGCCAAGAAAAGCCATCAAAGTCATTTTGGTGGGTCTTTTGGGGTTCCAGATATTACATTTAAAACTTGATTAAATGGCCCTTTTTGATTACACTTCCCCTAAGAATGCAGAAGAGGTAACACTTTTTCAAGTATGACATTTACCACTATTCTTATATCACTTACTGAAAAATAAAAAGGGCTGGTAGCCAAAACTACTGGGCACAAAAAGAGTAAAATGTCTTTAGGATCCCTTGGTAGCTTCTTTGTTGGCAAATATTCTAGTAAATATACGAGTTGTAAGGCCCTTCACTATATTTTGTATGTAAATCACATTTTTAGCTAATAACTTCTGTACATTCCTAAGAGTCAGAGTTTCACTTTCAATAGAAGTGGATACATTTCACATTACAGGAGAAATTCTGTAGTAGTGTCAAATTCATATTAGTTCAGTAAGAAGAAATTTGGCCTTTGATGGTAAAAAGAGAGAAGATATGTGTACAAAAAAAAGCATATTTTAATGGTGAAAACTCAAGAAGGCGTCATGAATCAGGCATTCAAACATTCTTCAGGTGAGTCTACAGGCCTGACCTTCCACCTGGTTCAATTCCTGAAATCTAAGCCAGCAAGAAGCTGATTGGGTGTTCATCCATTGTAACTTCCCTTGCAAAAATTCTGAAAGATGCAATAACATTGGTAAAGTGCACTGAGATCCATCAGGGTCACAGTTTTCAGCGAACAACAGGAAATGTTACAACTGCTATGCTTGTAACTATTACTAATGCTATTCCCACCTTCCAGTTTGCCTTTCTGTGGAATGTCTTGTCTTTTTCCTCCTACCTTTCTGCCTCTTCTATTCATCTTTCTGTGAAGTACTTCCTGTGATACGATTTAACTGAACAGAGATTTTGATAAACATCATGGAACTCCTTCATTAACATGGAATTTATGTAAAAGGGATCTTCCTGAAATGGCTGACCCAATCTCCCACTTAATAGAATGCATCTTCTTTTTTTTTTTTTTTTGCCTCTTTTTTTTTGGCAGGCACACAGAATGCAAAAGAAATGAGTTTTGCTGTATTTCTATGTCGCATGAAGCATTCATTTCTATTCCTCACAGCTAGCAGCATTTTCTGTTCAATTAAAGGGAGAACAGCAGCTCACAAAGAAGGCAAAATTTCCTTCTAGAACTTGGAAAGGCGCTTACAAATTGCTCCATCAAGCCCAGCAACAGCCTTGACAGGTTCTTCTTTACTCAGAGTGGGGAGGAAGGTAAGATTTGATATAATACTTTCTTTAAAATCCTGAGTGAATAAAGTAGTCTTGAGAGAAAGTTTCCAGATATAGATTACCTATAAAGAGAATAAAAGGGATGAACATTGAAGATTGTTCATCGCTGCAAACAAATAATTTGTGATCGCTCTACACTCAAACCACAAATAGGACCAAGAATTCGAAGTGCCCCTAGCTGACCAGCATATGTGTATATCATTGGTCTGGGGTAATGAAGATTGCCTGATAAAGATCACAATATGACAGCTTTCCTTTTGCATTGGCTGCTGAACAGCCAGAAACGGTTTTCTGCGGCCGGCCGGCTATTGATCCAGCTCTCTCTTGTCAGTGATGCAGTTAATGGGAATTCCACAGGCAAATAAAAGCTACATTTTGTCTTCATTTTCATCTGAAATATGAGCTGGTCCTTTGTACTCTAGACAGTCATTTATTACTCATTTTCCCTTATTGATGTTTATGAGCTGAGGCATAAAATGATTCTCAAATGTAGTTTAATTGAGGCATCGGTTGACACTGTAACCATGATTACCGACGCGCCATCAGCAGCGTGCAGGCCATGAATCAAGGTTTGCTTTTCATTGGTCTTGGAGGCAGCACACGGTAGAGAGTATCTTTAGAAAGCAACTGGGCTGGAGCTAAAGAAATATGTCGATTTATCTTCATAGGTAGCGAGAGGGAAAAGGGGTCTCCCCAGACCTCACTGGGCAGCCACATGGCGGCCAAGCGTTCCCGGGCACTGGGCATCCGATGGCTGGCTTTCCTAGGATGGGAATCTTCTTCTGAAATAGAATCCTTTTATTATTTTTAAAAATATTTTCAGCCTAATGGTTAACCTTAAAAATCACATGAGAAAGTGCCGCCAGACACAGCCAATACACAGCAAGACAGGGAGGCCCAGTCCTTCAATTCATTCGTAAAATGGTGAGAACAATCAATACCGGGAGAAGTATTTTTTATATGCAGTTATTAACTCATAAGCTACAGTATATCTCATCTCATTTCGACAACAGCTGAGGTCTCCATCTCCCCCTGGAGACCCCTGCAGGTCCCATTATGAGAATCATAAATAATATGTGCTAATGAGATATGAATTGATTATGTTGGAAAAGCTGACATTTTCATCCATCATTCTAAATGATGTTTAACAATGGATTACCAGCCAGTAATTCCTCTGATATGAGATTAAATAAAATAGCCGGCTGTTTCAGCAGGCTAGCTCAAGGAGATGGCAATAAATCTGCTCAATTACTGTATTACCAATCCGTTTTTCACTGCTAAGGATATTATTATTTCATTTAGACTTGTTCATGCATCATAGATTATTTTATTTCAGGCAGTCAGTGGGAGAAACCGCAGTGTTTTATTCACCGAGCCGCGGCGCGGTCGCTCTGCCAGAGTACAGTAAATGCCTCTCGGTGTGCCCCATACGCCCGGAGGAGAGGCCACTCAGCTGCCCCAGGGCTGAATGGGCAACGCACAAGACACATTTGAGAAAGGAGCATTTTGCTTTTAACCTAATTTTCTTTACTTATCTGAAAAGTCTCAACCGAAGGATACTGCCTAAGAAACTGATCGATTGAAACAAGATTATTAGATCCTCTAAGATGATTTGGTCTTCATCTCAATCCTGTAGTAGATTGAGAATTAGATCACAGGGACTATCCTTTGGCCTGGAAAATTAGATTAGCAGCCACTGCAATACAAAGGGTGGCCTTTCTCCCCTGTGCCAAACAAACAAACAACACACACACTCTATTGATGAGCAGAGTGGATTGGCAGGAAGCACTTCCCCGGCCCTCCCAGCATCATTCAGCATTTCTGACAACCCTAATGAAGTTTTGTGACTGCACTCAGTGATTGTCTGTGAGAGTAAAATAAAAGAGGGACAAATTACCCTAAAACAAAGAGTTCATCAGTTCATTCCATCATTCGTATAATCCCCCATTTATTAGTTGACTAAGGAAGACAAGGTCTGCTGAGGGCCACCCTGATTTACACTGTGGGAACGTGAGAGAGCCACACCTGCTGACGACTCCACCAACACCTCACCTGGGCAATTTCAGGTCCTCACTGCCAGCCCTGGCCCCACGGCCTCGCCTGTGCCAGCCTGAGATGTGGAGCAGCCTCTGATCACTTCCCATGCACACAGATAGGAGGATCAGCCTCTTACCTCCTGTCATGGGGGTTCACAGTGACACAGGCATTACGTGCCACCTGGGGAACCAATGCACACACAGCCAGAAGTGTGAGGAGTCAATGTTACAGGCAAAAGACCTTTGATGGGAGCTGGTGGTTAAATTCCTTTCTCTTCTTACTGCAGACAGACTGTTCTGAGGAGGCACTTTTATAAGCCTCACAAGCGAAGTAGAACACTCAGTAACTGGACCCAGCAGAGACCAGCATGGGACATGGACAGGCATATTGCACTCCTCCTCCCTTGCCTCACAGCCCTTTCTTCTCACTCGTGTGTCTCAGGATTGCACCCCTGAAACAAGAAATAGCTGCAGAGATTTTGGTCTGCCTCTGGTTTCTGCAAAATGCAGGCTAAAGCGATGTGTGGCCCTGGCCAGCAGCCCTCCGAGGGGGCTGTGGAGCTGGGCTATTCCATGGAGCACCGGTTGCCAGTGGTGAGAGGTGATGATAGGTGATGATACCTCTATGAGGGTGTGGCAGGACCATTTTTAAGTCAGCATAAAGTATAAGCAGGACACAAGGTGTCTGGATATGAGGTAGCAGGTGGTTCTTTCATGGGATGAGTCACTGATAGCTACAGGATAAGATTGTGGAATGAACTGACTGGTGACACATTTGAATGTCTTGGCAAGTGGAAATGTTTGGCCCAGAGTAGTCCAACCCCACTCAGACCTTCTGTGCAAGCAAGAGGCGTTAAAGGAGAACGGCAACTCCGGGAAGTGTAAGAGGACGATTCTGAACACGCGGCCCAGGACCTTCCCACAGGCACGTGGAGGGACTGCAGAGGGAGGGAGTGTGCAGCCTTTTTAGCTCCCTATTCCAAGGAAAGCCCTGGGGTCTTGACACCTGAGATGGGGCAGGTGGAGAATCTTAAATTCACAATTTCCTCTAAAGCTTTTGAGTTAGAAGAAAGATGCTCCCCTAAGATCCTGGCCACTTGTCATGTTCCAGTAAGTGCGTAAGTGACTGGCAGGATTGTGTGTTGATTTTATATAGAAGAGCAATGTTACACTGTACATAAAATCCTAAAAATGGGCATTGTTTACCAGCATCTATGATTAATTATTTATTGCTCAGAATATTTACAATATATATTTTAATTTTGGTTTTATGTATGAAGAAAGTGAGGATCAGAAAAAATATCTTGCTCCAAACTATTAAAGCAGAGCTGAAATTTACGCCACTTTTATTTTCTTCTTCCATTTATAAATTATTTAATATTATTTCAAGAAACGGAATTACACTTTCTAGTTCCCAGTTGTTTTTACATAAGTCCTGCCCAGTTGTTTTTATATAAGGATGACTAAAAAACAAAATATTTCACAAGTGGTTGTTGTATTTATATCTATTGGTTGAAAAACATATGTGAAAATCACAAAGAACTACAGCAAAATTGTTACAAATTAATATACATTTTATTAATCACAAAATTGTCACTATGTATTTGATATATCATAATACATATGTATGGAAAATGTATATTTAGATAGAAACAAGCACATTCTCAGAGTTATAAACCTGCTTGCGAAATTCTTCATTGTTAACAGGTTTTGAACAACCAATTTGGAACATTAGTTTACCAAGGTGTCCTCGTTGTACATTTTTGCCTCTGATACCCTGTAATGCTACCGGAATGAAGGTGTTCTCAGTGGGCGGGGGAGGGTCTCGGGGTGAGGTTCACTTCCTGGGCTGTGGCAGGCCTTGCACCAGGCATTAGTGTGTATATGGATACTGAGGTTTCCATGCATGGCCTCAAATCTGTATTCCTCCCTTTGTTTACACCTTCTGTGGTAAGATTTTGTGTTTTATTTCATGAAAAAGCCCAAGTCTATTTCCACTCTGTAAAATCTGGGCTGGCCTTGGAGGTTATTTGGCTCATTCTAGAAACGCAGGGGAATATGTGGTACCAGATCTTCACATACTGTCATGGTGAATTTTGTGTCAACTTGGCTAGACTCTAGTGCCCCACCTTTGTTTAGACACCAATCTACATGCTGCTGTTCAGGTATTTGTTAGATGTGATTAATATTTAAAATCAGTAGACTTTGAGGAAAACAGACCCTGCTCCATAATGTGGGTGGGCCTCGTTCAGTCAGTTAAAGGCTTTAAGAAAGAGACTGATGTGCCCCGGAGAGGAGAGGATTCTGCCCCCCAGAGGCTTTGGAGAGGAGGGGATTCTGCCCCCCAGAGGCTTTGGACTCAAGCCCGCAACATCAAACCTTTCCAGAATGTCCAGCCTGCCAATCTGCATTGTAAATTTCCTACTTGCCACCTCTGTGATCATCTCAGCAAGTTGCTTAAAAGTCTCTCTCTCACATCCCACTGGTTCCATTTTTATAAACAATTCTAGCTCTTACAGAGCAAAATCACAAGATAAAAAAAAATACAATTCATGGGAAAATAATGTCACCTGCGTGTCTGCACTTCAGGGTCCCTCTGTAAACCTGGAAAACTGATGGGCTGTCAGTGCTCAGGCTTGAGGGGGCCCTGGGAGTCTCCTCCTTGGGCCTCTGCCTTCACCAATCATGACTGGCCTGGCCCGCTGGAGGGGAGGTGGCCTGGCCACCCTATCACCCACACATAGTCAGTTCACCTGTTGAGTGTGTGATATGGACATGAACCCAGCAGGATCCAGAAGAACACTCAGCCAAGTGCACCTCACCAACCCAGGCCACAGCACAAAACCCGTTCAGTGGGGTCCCATCCCCATGAAGCTATATTTACATGGAAAACGATGTCAGTCCGTTGACATAATTTCTTTGTGATAGAAGCTTTGAAGGATATATCTGAGAAAGGGAATGATTGAAATAGGGGGAGCAGGGAAGGCCTCTCTAAGAGGTCTAAGAGGTGGTGCATTCGGGATAAAACAGGCAGGAATAAGTCGACCCTTCAAGAAGTCTGCTTCTAGTCGTCAGAATATTCTCCGAGGCCCCAGGAGAGCGCTAGTTTTGCGCAGTTGTGGGAGCAGAAGCCTGCAGGCAGCCTTGCATCGACCACAAACCACGACTTCTTGCAGAGCCATAGCATTTGTGATGGAATAATAATTCTGACTATATGTGAAAAGAATATTATGTACACAAATAAGTTTTATGAACATTGGTTGAGACAATGCTAAATAGTTTTATTTTTCAAATGTAGGCTTTTCAGAGCCCAGTGAATATTAAGAATGACCAAGAATTACCTATTTCTTGGAGGTCCTAGAATTTGAGAAGTGATGAGCTAGGACTCTTTAAGTGTTTTTCTGCTTGAGTTGGGGTAGAAGCCAGGTTGTTAAGCACTTTTCTCTGACTTGCGTATGTTAAGAGGACCATTGACAAAGTTGACAAGGTGCAGAGGAAAGTCTGAGAAGCCACAGGCTTACGGTTTATATACTGTCAATGAGACAAATGTAGGTGCTCAGAGGGAGAAAGGAATCAGGAAAAGGCACCAATATTTCAGATAAATAGGACAAACAGAACCCTAATGCAAAACAGAAACATGTTATAGCCTCATACTGATCTTTGCAAATAGAAGGAAAAGAGATGTAGGCTAAAAATAAATAAATAAATAAGACGAGTCGGGGCTCAGTGGCTCACGCCTGTAATCTCAGCACTTTGAGAGGTAGAGGGGGCGGATCATCTGAGGTCAAAAGTTGGAGACCTGCCTAGCTAACATGGTGAAACCTTGTCTCTACTAAAAATACAAAAATTAGCCGGGCATGGTGGCAGGTGTCTGTAATCCTAGCTACTTGGGAGGCTGAGGCAGGAGAATCACTTGAACCCAGGAGGTGGAGGTTGCCATGAACTGAAATTGCACCACTGCACTCTGGCCTGGGCAACAGAGTGAGACTCTGTCTCAAAAAAAGAAATGAAAAGAAAAGAAAAAAGAAAGAAATTTTCCTTCGCTTGAGATGTCTGCATTCTGTGTCTCCCTATGCTGGAGAAGTTCTTTTCTCGAGCCACCTCAGCTCTGGCCAGCTGCAAATTCCCTGCTCAGCCACCCGGAGGTGTGTCCTGTGCTTCCTTGTATGGTCATCTTCAGAATTTTCTCATCTTACTATGCAGTGTAATTAACTCCTCTTGTGGCATAACAGAAATCAGTGATATATCCATTCAATGTCAAAATGTTCTCTTCAAATACTTATGATCATCCCTGAATCCACCAAAAGGATTTAAATACTTCTGATAAGAAGATTTGTACAACCTTCTAATAGGAATATTACTTTAAATTAACCATGAAGGGAAGGGCTTCACCCCCATTCAATGGCCTCTCCATCCCTTTTTCCCGGGGCACACTGTCAAACATTCGAGTTAGCTAGCCCCGGCTAACTCTTGGACAATCCATGGAGGCACACCGCGGGATGTGGGTGTCATTCTGCCTCCTCGTTCACCGAAACACAGCTGGAAGCTTTCTGTGTCTATGACTTCGGCTTCCCCCAAACGATGTGACTTCATCATCCTCTTCCGTGCTGTACACTTTACCCGACCAGCGGTGTCTCGCTCACTCATCGATACTGGGATGTTGGGAGAACAAAGAAATCGCCTCTCCAATAAATAAAACTTCAGAGCAGACAGCAAACTAGTGTTGTCTGCCTCTATGCACCTCCAGATAGGAAGTAAAAATATTTTGTATTATTAGTAAAAATATAAGAATTTAAAAAATAAGATTAATAATTTTTACCTAAATAATCCAAATGTGGTCATGTAATGTTGGTAGGTGTAAAGAAAAAAGGAAAAAGCCTAGAGGTTATCCCATAGCTGCCTTCAGATACAGGAAATTTCTTATTCTGTAAAGTTGGTGTTATAGTGGGTTAAAAAGCAGGTAAATAGGGCACTTGATTTATTTATATTGGGCTTCAGACTCAAATAAACATTACATACCTTCAGAGAGCATGAAATTATGTCGTACATGCAATGGGATAAAATAGCTTTGATTTAAATTGAGTGTGTATGGAGCATCTTAAGTATCAACAATTTATAACATATCATTATCATTATATATATTTTATTAAGATAAGCAGAAATTCCATAAATTTATCCTTTTACCCCCCTGAAAAGTCAACCTGGGAGACAAATTTACAAACAAAATGCATAGAAAGTTGCTTGTTCTAGGAGAATGGGAAAGATCCTTTGTCCTACAGGAGAATCCTGCAATCAAGGCCTAAGACATTTCTTGAAGTCTGTACAGAGAGACTGCCATAGTTTCTAACCTTTTCCTCATCAGTAAGAACTCCTCTCATCCTGGGACCTTCTCTCCCTGCTTGAGTCTAACGTAATAGTGCATAAGTGAGACATGATTAATAACAGAACTCTTCTAGACTGAAGGCAGCCTGTCAGTTCTAATAAGTGGGATCACTTTGACAGTGGAGAAAAGAGGCAAGTTTTGTAGCTATTGTTTAGTGAAATGAATATGGAAAGAAGATTTTGCCAAACTTGGATTTCTGAATCCAAAGCATCAAAGGAGTTTCTGTAATTGTAGAGAGCTAAGAAGTAGTGGTAGTTAAGGGAGTGGTGAGTCTCACGATGTTAATAAATGTGATTGTTATTTTGGTGGTAGCAAATATGTGTGTTCACCATATTCTAGGAGCCAGGATCCTAACGAGTTACAAGGCAATCTAATATGCAGCAATGAGCTCAATGATAGAGTACATGAGTCAATGAAGAAAGGACCAAAATTTTCATACAACCTTTCTCTGAAGTATGTATGCTGGATAATTTCATCAACAATTTGTTGAAGAAAATGCATGGATTTTGTCTTTTTTTTTTAAGTTCTGGGATACGTGTGCAGAATGTGCAAGTTTGTTACATAGGTACGCATGTACCATGCTGATTTGCTTCACCCATCAACCCATCATTTAGATTTTAGGCCCTGTGTGCATTACGTGTTTGCCCTGATTCTCTCCCTCCCCGTGTCCCCACTCAACTACAAACTCCAGTGTGTGATGTTCCCCTCCCTGTGTCCATGTGTTCTCATTGTTCAGCTCCCATTTATGAGTGAGAACATGCAGTGTTTGGTTTTCTGTTCCTGTGTTAGTTTGCTGAGAATGATGGTTTCCAGCTTTGTCCATGTCCCTGCAAAGGACATGAACTCATTTTTTTTAATGGCTGTATGGTATTCCATGGTGTATATGTGCCACATTTCCTTTATCCAGTCTATCATTGATGGGCATTTGGGTTGGTCCCAAGTTTTTGCTATTGTAAATAGTGCTGCAATAAGCATACATGTGCATGTGTCTTTATAGAATAATTTATAATCCTTTGGGTATATGCCCAGTAATGGGACACATGTCTACAAATAATATCTGGGAATGTCTGAACAAACACTAACTCCATGCTCAAAGATTACCACATGTACAAATATAAAAATAGGCACCATAGACCCAAATATATCATTTTACATTGCCACAGCATTTGGGAGATTTAATCTTTCAAATGATGGAATAATACAATGACATTTATAATCAAATTAATGGGTGATATTATTGAGTCCTTTTAATTTTGCACTCTGAGGTATGGTTTGGTTGTGTCCCCACCCAAATCTCATCTTGAATTGTTATCTCCCACAATTCCCTTGTGTCATAATTGAATCATGGGAGCAGGTCTTTTCTGTGCTGATCTCATGATAGTGAATAAGTCTCAGGAGATCTGATGGGTTTAAAAATGGGAGTTTCCCTGCACAAGCTCTCTCTCTGCCTGCTGCCATCCATGTAAGACGTGACTTGCTCCTCTTGCCTTGCACCATAATTTTGGGGCCTCCCAGCCATGTGGAACTGTAAGTCCAATAAAGATCTTTCTGTTGTGAATTGCCCAGTCTTGGGTATATCTTTATCAGCAGCATGAGAATGGACTAATATGGCAGATGTGGTTTTTGCCCACATTTTAAAGATGAAAATTACTGAGACTAAGCAAACATTAGTCACTTTTCAAAGTCACGCCTTTATTGGGTGTTGGAAATAAGGTCAAGACTTAGGTCTCTCTGACTCAAAAGTCTACAGCTTAACAACTGCTGACTGTAAATTGCTGGATCTGGGGAATCTCGCCGTTTCCACTCAGTCTTATTCTCAGACTTTATCTTAATTCACCTCAAAATCAAATCATTCAAATCAAAGCAAACCGCAGTGAGTTCATTTTAAATCTTTTCAAATTGATTGTGCAAATCCATGCAGCCAAAGTGATTGAACACTCACTGTGTGCCAGGTACTCTGCTACCTGCTGGAGGAAAGGAGATAAAAGGCGAAGTGCCCAGCTTGGAAGAATCAGCACAGAGGAAAAGCCATACTTGTGAAGAAGGAATCATCACACATGAGCAGGGCCCATCCCAACAGGTTCCCAAGGGAGAAGAAGGATGCCAGAGTGTTAGTGTCCTCCCACCCCGGTGAGGGTGGCAATGGCTTTTCTGCCTCACATTAGTGGGGGTCACCAAGGTACAGAAGGGAGAGAGTCAAGGAGGGACATTACAGACAAAAGGGGAATTATTTGTAAAGGGAAATTTTAGTGTATTCCGGAAATATCAACGTTCACTTGTAAAGGAAACATATGTACATGCTGGGGTTAGCATTGTTTTTTTGCACTGTTGAGGTGATCCTGGGAAGCATGGAGAAAATAAATATTAAATATCTTCTCTTGATTCCCTGCTCCATTTTAAGTTACCATTGTCTTGGCTATGAGGTTTAAATCAAACTTCATGTTTTTGCTTGCAGATGTCCAGTTGCCCCAACACAACTTATTTCAAAGCTATTTTTCCTCCTTTGAATTGCTTTTTTATCTTTTGTCAACAATATATCGGGCATATTTGAATGGATCTATTTCTGGGCTCTCTATTCTGTTTCATTGATCTGTGTGTCCATCCTTTGGCCACACAGTCTTGATTAATGCAGCTAGAGAGCACACCTTACCATCAGAAGACTAATGCCTCTCACTTCATTCTGCCTCTGCAAAATGCTTTGGACTATTCAAGGGCCTTTTAATTTCTGTATAAATGTGTGAATGAACTTGCGTATATCTAAAAATTACATTGCTTGGATTGTAATACAAGTTGCATTATGCTTATAGATTAATTTGGGGGGAACTGACATCTCTGCTATGTGGAAACTGCCAATCTAGGAAAAACCAGTATGTCTTGCCATTTATTAAGGTCTTCTTTTATTTATTTATTTTTTTATTGCATTATTTTTGTAATTGTTAGGGTACAGATCCTGTCCATGGTTTTATAGAATTATACTTAAGCACTTAATGTTCTTCAGAGTGCTTTTAAATAGACTAATGCTTTCAGTTTTGTGTCCCCATGTCTGTTGTTAGCATACAGGAATGCAATCGAGACTCTTGTGTTGAACTTGTATCTTCTAACCTTGCTGAATTCGCTCTTAGTTCTAGAAGGTTTCTTGTAAATTTCTTAAAATTTTGGTACATAGACAATTATGTCTTATGCAAACTGAGTTGTATTTCTTTCTTTCCAATCTGTAGGCCATTTATTTATTTAGCTACATCATGCTGACTAAAGCTTCCAATACTCTGTTGAGTAGCTGTGATGAGAATTTATGTCATTGCCTTCTTCCTGATTTTAGAGGGAAGGCATTCGGTCTTCCACGTGTAAGTATGATATTCACTGCAGGTTTTCTGTAGATCTTCTCTATCAGGCTGCAGAATTCCCTTTTATTTCCGGTATGCTGAATTTTGTTTTTAATCATAAATAAGTGAATTTTGTCAGGTACTTTCTTTTTTTGCATCACTTGATGCAGCTATACTATTTTTTCCTCTTTAGCTTTCTGATATATTATATTGATTTTCAAGTATTGAACTAGCCTTGCATGCTTGGAATGAGTCCCATTTGTTTGTGATATACTGTACTTTGTGTACATGGCTGGATTTAATCTGCTAATATTTTATTGAAGGGTTTTGTATCTAGGTTCATGAGAAACACTTGTCTATTTTTTTTTTTGGTATTTCATATATATATATACACGTTTGTGTATTAATTCTTCAGGAAGTCTTTAGTTACAAATCGATTTACTTGATCATTATCAGACTATACCTGTAATCTTTTCTCTTTGAGTGAGATTTGGTAGCTTCTGGTTTGTAGAACATAAAGTTCATACAAATCCTCTATTTTTTTTTAATGGCTACAAAATAGTAGTGATATTTTTTGTTCCACTCCTGATATTGGTAATTTGTGTCTTTTCTCTCTGTCAGTATTGCCAGAGTTTAATTGATTGTTTTCCCAAAGAAACAGCGTTTTTTTTTTTTTATGATGTTCTCTGTTCAATTTTATTAATTTCTGCTCTTATCTTCATTAATACCTTCTTTCTCCATGTTTGGATTCATTTTGCTCTTCTTTTTCCAGTTTTTCAAGAAGCAACTTAGATTGTTCATGTAAAATATTTTCTCTTTTCTAATGTCACCACTTAGCATTATAGGTTTCTTTCTCAGCACTGTTATAAATGCTTTATACGCACTTGATATGTATAGTTTTTGTTTTCATAACCATTCAAAAATAGTTTGATATATTTTTAAAAATTTATTTGAACTTCCCTCTTTGGCCCATGGGTTATTTAGAAGTGTGTTGTTTACTTTCCTTGTATTCAAAGATGTTTCTGTTGACTTTGAGTTATTCATCAGCAGTTTGTTTCACTATTGATAGAGGACTATTCTGAAGGATTTCAATTTTTAAAATTTATTAAGATTTGTTTTATGCTTGAGGATATGGTCTGTCCTGGGAAATGTTCCATGGGTGGTTAAAAAGGATGTATATTCTCATTTTGTTGGTAGAGTTTTCTGTAAATGTCAAATAGTTCCTTGTGATGGATGGCATTGTTTTTCCATAGCTTGCTGATTTTTGGTCAAGTATTATATTCCTATCAATTAATGAAAGTAGGTTGTTGAAGCTCCCAACTATAAAAGTGGGTTTATTTCTTTTTCATTTTAATTAGTTTTTTCTTCATGTATATGGAAGCTCTGTTTTTTGGTGCTCACAAATTTAGGATTCCCATGTTTTCTCAGTGGAATAATCATTTCATCACTATTTAACACCTGCCTCTCTTTGATCCTAGTAATTTTCTTTGTTTTAAAGTCTATTTTTATCTGATATTAATATAATCACACCTTTCAATTAAAGTTTTGGTAATGCAGGTTTTTGCATCATTTTACTTGCTTAATGTGAGTTTCTATAGATAGCATGTCATTGTTTCATGGTTTTTGCCTGCTCAGCCAGTCTGTCTTTCGCGGTGTATTTAGCTCATTTACGCTTAAAGTAACTGTCCTCATAAAGTAACAAAGTAATTGTCAGGGCATCAATTTGCCATGTTAGTATTTATTTTCTGTATGTACTCTCAGTGTCTTGTTCCTGTGTTTCTTTTTCTTCTTTTTATTTCCTGTGGGGATACTCGAACATTTTCTTTAGAATTCCGGTGTTTTTGTTTGTTTGTTTGTTTGTTTGTTTTTTTCCAAGACTGAGTCTTACTCTGTCACCCATGTTGGAGTGCAGTGGTGTGATTTTGGTTCACTGCAACATCTGCCTCCTAGGTTCAAGCTATTTTCCTGCCTCAGCTTCCCGAGTAGCAGGAGTGTGCAACCCTGCCCAGCTAAATTTTATATTTTTAATAGGAACAGGATTTCACCATGTTGGCCAGGCTGATCTGAAACTCCTGACCTCAAGTGATCTGTCTGCCTCAGCCTCCAAAAGTGCTGGGATTATAGGCATGCACCACCACACCTGGCCTAGAATTCTATTTTGATTCATTTATAATGTGAGTGACTATATTGCCTTATATAGTTTTATTTGTTGTTGCTCTAGATATTACTATATGTGTATCTTATCTCAGCCTATTATTATCAGTGTTTTACCTTTTCAACTGAAGTATTGAAACCTTACTTTTAATTCAATTCCTTACCTTGTCTACTTTTTAAACTTAACTTTTTAAAAAGTTTCCTCTGTGTACATTGAGCACCATAGCTAATGGTGTTATAATTTGTGCTTTGACAGAGAAATATGATTAAAAAATTCATGAGGTGAAGCATAGCTTATTAACTCTCATTTTTCTACATTTCATTGTCCTTTTTTTCCTTTATGAAGTTCACAATCTCTGTCTGTTATTATTGACTTTCTATATATTTGTTTGCCGTTAGCTATTAAGTGTAAGTTTTCTAGTGACAAGTCAGCTTAATTTGCCTTCAACTGGAAATATCTTACCTTTTCCTTCATTCCTGAAGGATAGTTTTGTTAGCTATAAAATTCTTTTCTTTCAGTACCTGTAAAATGTTGTGATGCTTCTCACTTCCATGGTTTCTGATGAGAAATTCATGTTTATTAAGATGGTCTTCCTTTACAAATAATGTCATTTCTCTATAATGATTTTTTAAAGGTTTTTTTCTTTTTAGATTTTAGAGCTTTAATTATCAGGCATTTTGTTTAGGATTTCTTTGCATTTATACTACTTGGAATATATTAAGCTTCTTGAGTCTGTAGAGTTATGTCTTTCACCAAATTGGAGAAGTTTTCAGCCACTCCATATTATTATATAGAGTTTACCAAAATCATATAATTATTTCTTCAAATACACCTGCAGTTTTACAATTTCTTCTTTCCTGGGATTTTGATGATACAAATACTAGACCCTCTGCTATTGTCCCAAAAGTCCTTGACACTCTATTATCTCTTTTTTTCAAGTTAATTTTTCTCCATTGTGCAAACTCTCATAATCTGTCTTCACGTTAACTGATTTCATCCTTTGTCATATCCATTGTGCTTTTTAGATCATCCAATTCATTCTTTATTTTGATTTTTATACTTTTTAGTTCTATAATTTTCAAGGTCTTTTTAAAAATTTACAAAATTATATGTGTTTGTAGAGATTTTCTATTATTTAATTTGTTTTGAGAAAATTTATAATATTGTTCAAACAGTTTTATAATTAAAATTGTGATTTTATAATTAAATTTTATCACTAAATTTTTAAATTTTATAATTAAATTACAATTTTATAATTAAAATTGAACAGTCTATTATATTGTAATAAAATTATAAATATATTTTAAAATTCTTCTCACATAACTCCAGCATTTGATCTATCTTAATGTTGAAGGAAGAGAGGTCAGTTGATTTTCTTTTCTCATTAGAGTTTTATTTTTTCTGTTTACTTGTGTCATGAGTGATTTTTCAAAATCCTTAATACTTTAGATACTATCTCAGGAAACCCTTGGTTCTATTTACATCTTCTATTTTTGCATGTGCTTTATTTAGGTTTAGTATATGCATCCTGGCTTACTTTGTAATCCATAGTTTCAAGACAATTTAATTATATTTTGAGAGTCTTTTCAAGGTAAAGTCTAGAAACTCCCTGTTCTGCCTTCCTCTAGTCTACAGGTCTTCAGTTGGTCTGTTTTCCCTCCACCTTTCAGTGACCTTTTGTGGTTTTCTGTCAAATTATTTGTTCCATGAGTATTTAGTCATATTTAGAGGGAGGTCCAGGGAAAGTGAGTCTTTGCCATCAAACCTAGGCTTTCTACTTTTAAGTCTTGTATGCTTCTCCTCCCTCTTGCAGATATTTTTGCATCAGAGGTCAACTAGCATTTATCACCTTGCAAATGGTCCTCAATTTTAAGAAGAGGGACAATGAGTTCAAAATGCTTGCATTCTCCATTCCTCCACTCTAGAGTCAAAGGATGTTGAGGTCAAAGTAACGACACAAGCTCAGGTCTGCCTTGTAATCCACATCCAAGGTGACTGGAAATAAGAAACTGAAATTCAACACATAACCCCAAAGGAGAGATATAAGTGTTTGAGAGAGCCAAATGTTCCACACAAACCCATCACGTTTTACTTTTACATAATCAATGCTGTTCTCCTTGATAGGAAGGTTTGTAATTTTACCACATTATGAAAGTTAAAATACATACTTTTTAGCATTATAAAGACAACAGGTTAAATCTAAAGGCAACAGATTAATCTTATGAAGTAATAAAACTGAAACCACTTTGAAATAGTAGTCTCAGCTGGATGCTAAGAGTCAACATATACTTTTCTTTTTCTTTTTTGAGACGAAGTCTCACTCTGTCACCCAGGCTGGAGTGCAGTGGTGCAATCTCCGCTCACTGCAACCTCTGCCTCCCAGGTTCAGGCAATTCTCCTGCCTCAGCCTTCTGAGTAGCTGGGATTACAGGTGTGTGCCACCACGTCCAGCTAACTTTTGTATTTTTAGTAGAGACGAGACTTCATCATGTTGGTCAGGCTGGTCTTGAACTCCTGACCTCGTGATCCACCTGCCTTGGCCTCCCAAAGTGCTGGGATTGCAAGTGTGAGCTACTGCGCCTGGCCAGAATTCTTAGTTATTAAAAACGCAGCTGATACTTGTGCAATGAGCCTAACTGGCAATGATGACCATAACAACATTTAGAAGGCAAGATCATTGATTATTTATTAAAGTATTCTAACTATCCTAACAACTACTATTTCATGTTTTTGAGAAAATTTTTCGCAGCAAATTATTTTTACTTTACTTTGATTGTCATACAGCTTACCCCAAGACCTGTGGACTTGAGAGCACTTGATTTATGGTGGATAAATCATGCCCATTGCCCCAGGGTCAAAGCGTCTTCATTCTCTTTTCCTGAGGTCAAGTGGCACATGACAAAAAGGGTTAAGGGTCCCTTGGATGGCCTTCTTGTCTGGGAGAATAGTCATTTTTAGCCTGGAATCTGTCAGAACTCATTCAATGCAGTGATTTTTTTTTTTTAACAAAAGTAATTCCTGAGGTTAGGAAGAATCACAGACGTCTAGATCCTAATCACCTGAGAGACAACAAGAGGAAAAAGAAAACTGAAGGTCACAAACAGTCAGTGCCTTTGATTAGAAGTTAATATGGACTCCAAAATTAAATATTGGTTGTTCAGGCTTAAGAATATGGAAAATTTCATGAATATTACATGCTTTTAATTAAAATTATAAATAAGAGTAGGTGTCTTATTTCTAGACCTACATATAAATGAATAAAATTTATTTTTAATATTATAATATTACTGTAAGACATGTTACATATTCACATGACTCATGATTTCATGTGCTATTCTAAGCATATAAATATGCAGCTAGCAGATAACAAGAAAAAAAATAAAATTAAGCTACATGTAAATAAAAATAAGGAGCATAAATTAAGTGAAAAACATGTGGATCAAAGTTCCTCTAAGAATTATTTCTTCCAAGTATATTTTAAACTGAAGAGCAGCACTATTTGTTTAATTTTTATTGAAATTTTATATATTTAATGCATATAGAATGAAGTTTTGATATACATAGACATAGTGGACCAATTATTGCAGTCAAGCTAATAAACATATCCATTTCTTCACATAGTTATCATTCCTTTTTATTCTGAGAACACTTAAGCTCTATTCTTTTAGCAAATTTCAAGTACATAATATGTGTGGACCATCTAATACTTGTGAAGATTTCTATATTCTCAAATTTGTCAAACCATATTCACCTTTTATCTTAAAATCTGAAGGTAATTTTTTAACTTCTAATTTAAGCTGGTTTAAAATTATGTAAATTATGTCCTTTTTCATTTAATAAACATCAATATTCCAGATTTTGTACTTTTTATTTTGAAGCTGTAGCTTTGGAATAACCAAGATTTTTGAAAACTAGTTGAACTTCACACAGCACAATGTTCTCTCTTCAAACCTCTGCAGACTAGCACATCTAAAAAATGGAAAATACCTCAAAATTTTCCTTGCACTTGGTAAGTCAGTACTTATCCATCAACCCTAGGTAATTGAAGAGGTGTTGCCACTGAATGGCTCAGGCACTCCAACCTAATTGGGACTGTGTATTTCCTCTGTTTATAAATTAATGTGGGTGAAACTAGACAAGTAAAAGTGTTACCAACTGTAAGAATGCTAGAAAACTACTCCTAGATCAGAAGCACTGAAGAGAACACACAGGTTGGACAATTTAGTCTATGATACATGTGGTTCTGAATCTTCCCAGTGTATCGAAATTGAGCTTGAACTGATAAATACTGGGATACACCAGATGTAAATCTGTCCCAGTGTAACAATGAATATAAAGCTTGAAAAAGTCTTGTTTGAAAAATATACAGAAAACATAGGAAATCAGAAACACAGTTAAATCAAATGTTCATAAATGTCCAAGTATCAGAACCAGACTAAATGTGTTTGCAGAAGCAATGACAGAAATATGTCTGATGAAATTAAACATCCTTGCTTTGTTTCCTGTTTTAGAGGGAAGGCATTAAATGTTTCATTGCTAAGTACAATGTTAGTTGAATAAACCTCCTGTAATCACGGTATGTGACTTTTTATATATTGCTGAATTCTAATTGGTAATCTTTTGTTAAGGATTTCTGCATCTACATTCACAAACATTATAGATTATTAGTCTCCAGTTTTATTTTCTTTTTTGTGTTGTCTGTCTATTTTGGTATCAGGGTAATATTAGCTTCACAAAATGAAATAAGAGTGCTCCCATCTCTTCTATCTCTTGGTTGAGATTATGTAGAATTGAAATTAAATTCTCCTGTGAAACCATATTAGTCTGGAGATTTCTCTTCTGAGAGTTTTTAAATTCAAAATTTATTTTTTTCTAATAATTATAGGACAATTCAAATAATTTTATATTGGGTGAGTTTTGGTAGTTGGTGTTTATTGAGGAACTTATCCATGTCACCTAAACAGGTGAATGTGTGTGTAGAGTCGGTTATTATCTTTTTGATGTCTGCATGATCTGTAGTGATGTCTCTTATTTCATCCTTGATGTTGGTAATTTCTCTTTTTTCTTTGTTTCTTTGTCAATATTGTCAAGAAGAGTATCAATTCTTTGATTTTCTTCAAATAACCAGTTTTTAAAAAAATTGTTTTTCTGTTTTTGGTTTTATTTATTTTTGATCTTATCTTTATTACTCATTTCCTTTTAATTTGCACTTGTTTAACTCTTCATTTTCTAGGCTCATGAAGTGGAAACTTAGTCTATTTGATTTTTCCCCCTCTGTCTTTAACGTAAGCATTTAGTTCTATAAATTTCTCTCTCAGCAATGTTTCAGCTTTGTACCACAAATTTTGACATTTTTTCACTTTAAGTTCAATATATTTTTTATTTCCTTTGAAACTCACTTTTTGACCTATAGGGTATTTAGAAACATGCTGTTTAGTTTCAAAATGTTTGAAGATTTTACTGTTATCTATTACCAGTTTGATTTTATTGTGATAATGAACATACATTCTGTGCTCATACTCTGTATGATTTTAATTTTATAATTTGTTGACTTTTGTTTTCTGTCTACTGGTTTTTATGTTTCGTCTGTATAAGTGCATTAAATAAATCTTCATTTCTGTGTGCCTTTGTCTTTTCTCCTTTGTAATATATTTTTCTTAAATATTTCCTTGATGTAATGTAAGAAACATTTGATATGGTGTTGAAGTTTTTGCCTCAACTGCCAAACATAATTTACAAAACTCAAGAGGAAAATGAATATCATTTATCCATATTTTCACTGTTTTCTTTGTTCTTTCTTTATTCCTGGTGTTTCAAAATTCCTTTTTTTATCCCCCTTTTTGTTTGTTTGTTTGTTTAGAGAACTCCCTTCAGCTGTATTTTGTAGGGTAGGGATACTAACCATTCATTTCTCAGTTTTCCTTCAACTAAGAATGTCTTGATCCCCCTCAATACTGGAACATACTCTCACTGGATATAGAATTCTATGTTGATAATTATTTTCTTCCAGCATTTAAAAATGTTGCCTTCCTTGTTTCTTATGAGAAATTCCCTGTCACATGAATGTTTTCCTTCTGGGTGAGGTATTAGTGATCTTTCTTCCTGCTCCTTTGATATTTTTTTCTTTGTGTTTAATTTTCAGATGTTTTACTAAGATGTGTCTTGATGTAGATTTTGTTTGTTTGTTTGTTTGATTATGCTCCTTGGGTTTTGCCCAGTTTCTTAAATCTGTTGTTCTATGCCTTTTACCAAATTTGTTAAATTTTCAGACATTTTTACTTCAAATGTTTTTCAGTCTTATCTTATTCTTTTTTCTCTTTTGAGGACAGGAATTTTAGATTTTTGTGTGTATGATAACACCATAGGTCTTCAGATTCTTTGTTTGTTTTCAGTCTCCTTTTCTCTCTGTTGTTCAGTTTGAATACTTTTTATTGTTTTCAGTTCACTATTTGTTTGCTTTGTTTCCTCTGCTTTGCTCTTTAGAAAATCCATTGACTTTCATTTCTTTAATTAGACTTTTATAGTTTTTAGTTTTAAAATTTCTATTTGGTTCTTCTTTATATTACTGACTTTTGGGCTGAGGCTTTCCTTTTTTTTCATTTGTTTCCAGCATGTGCATAATTGCTCATTGCAGCATTTTTATGATGGACCAATTTAAAATCTTTGTCAGATAATTCTAGCATCTTGGTATTCTTTGTATTGGCATCTACTGATGGAATTTTTCATTCAGTATTGTGTATACGTGTGTAAGTATATGTGTGTTTATGTGTGTACATGCATGTATATGTGTGTAGGTGTATGTGTGTGTATGTGTGTATGTGTCTGTGTATGCATTTCCATGTGTGTGCATTTGTGTTTATGTGTGTATGCATGTGTGTATGTGCATGCATGTTTTATGCATGAGTGTATGTGTGTACATGTTCATCTGTATTTGTGTTTATGTGTGTATGCAAGCGTGTATGTGTTTGTGTGTGGTGTGCATGTGTGTGCATGCATTGTGTATATATGTGCACGTGTGTATGTGTTTATATGTGTGTACATGTATATGTGTTTGCATGTGTGTATGTTTGTATCTCTGTGTGTATGTGTATATGTATGTGTGTATATGTGTGTATGCCTGTGTGCATGTGCATGTGTGTATGTGCATATGTGCATGCATGTGTGTGCATGCATGTATGCCTGTACGTGAGTGTACATGCCTGTGTATATGTGTGTACATGTGTAAGTGTGTATGCATGTGTGTATATGTGTGTACATGTATGTGTATGCATTTGTGTGCATTTGTGTGTATATGCGTGTATGTGTGCATTTGTGTAGTGTGTGTATGCGTGTATATGCATGTGTTTGTGTGTATCTGCACTCTTTTCGTGCATCCAGACAATTACTTCTCTGGAAACTCATCTGGTAAACATGTGGCCCAGCCAACTCCCTGCTGTGCTGCTGCTGCACAAGGTTCTGTGGCCCTGTGATGTGGTTTTTCTGTGTCCCCACTCAAATCTCATGTTGTAGCTCCCATACATGGGAGGAGCCTGATGGGAGATAATTCAATTCCAGGGGTGGGTCTTTCCCATGCTGTTCTTGTGATAGTAAGTCTCACGAGGGAGCTATTTCCTCCTTTGTGAGCCAGCAATCTTACCATGTTGGCACTCTGAGAGAAGATGCTTGGGCTGAATTTTGCGAAGAGAAAGTTGGCACTGTTATCAGGGATTTCTGTCTCTAATATCACAGATGACAGAAATGAGCACCAGTGACTCCACCTTATGTAAACTGTGGCTCCTTTGAGGTTCCCTGAAATGCATGAGCCCCTGAGGTTGGACTTGCAGTCAATGGCTTGGCTACTCTTTGATCTTGCTGAGCAGTGGCTCAGAGTCAAATTTGTTTTGATTTATACAACTTAAATAATTATTCTCATGTGTGGTATATCATTACCTATGCCTTATAACCACTTTGTCTAGGACCTGCCTAACCAAGGAAGCTTGTGGGGTGAGATGTGAGATTATGAGACGCTGAGGTCCCCACACCCAGTCCTGCGGCCCCCTTGTCTCCCTCATCTCTGTGTGTTGTTGACCAAGACAATGATTCCATAGTCACTGCCAAGAAGCCTGACCCAAGATTCCTGGTCATCAACAGGAATAGTGTCCCCTGATGAACAGAGCTTCCCAGTAGCCCAGGGTAAGCTAAAGGATGAAGCTGCTCCAGGTGTGTCTCTGCAGCTCCGTTCTTGTGCTCTGAGATATATTTTAGTGGGCTCTCTTTAGACCCCTGGCGATAGTTAGAAAGAAACATCAACACTGAAGGTTAAAAACACCAACCGCTAGAGCCAACTAATGTTGGCTGATGCATTTGTTTCTTACCCATAAATTGTAAAATTTCTGTCTTCAGATTAATACATGGAAACTAATGATGCCATTTATATTTTAATTAAAATATTTAAGATCTGAAAATGTTATATGGATTCTAAATGTTTAAAGCTGTTGGAGGGCCTCTCTCTCTTTGTGTCTTTCTACTGATGTTGGTGTGTGACCAGCGATGGAACCCAGGAGGCCCGTGCCCCCTGGGCAGGGATACAAACCACCAAGGTGCCCATTTGCTCACAGTCGGGGCTGGGTGGGAGGGAGGAGAAAGGGGCTTTCAAATGTCATCCATAAAGAACCTTATTATTTTGCTACCACTTCCTGTGCTTTTCATTAAAACCCAAAACCTTTTGTTTATCTATTTAAACAAAAAAGTAAAAAGAAAATCTGGGCCCTGATTATAACATGCTCTACCTTCTTCTAGCCTGCGCATCACTTACTGTCACTTTGGGGTAGACTGGAGGTAAATTAAAGTGCACACACTCCCAAACACAGAGAAATGTGGGGCAAAACACAACCAAGTGTGCAATGACCCAGCCTTTATTCTGAGTTCGTTTCTGTCAGTGGCAACACGGGGATGACAGCCACGTGTGTGCTTGACACCTCTATGAACACCTGTCTCCCTTTACCGCTGTTTCTATAAACACGTATGAATCATAATTCTCTTGCGCCTTAAACTGAACAAGAGTCGCTTTTCTTGGAGCCTGGTCAGTTGCTGCTGGAAATCCACTCCCTGTGCAGAGATGTGCTGTTCCTGCCCTTAGCATGGCCTGTGACTCCAGGCAAGCCACTTCTCCCTTGGGCATCCATGGAGTTTCGTTTTCCCTCATTAGAGACTGGGAGATTGTCATTAGGAACATGGAAAAATAGAAAATATTGCAACAATCTAGGCTTCTTTATTCTTTCAGTAATAATTGAGCACCTGCCATGTGCAATGCCATTCCAGAGTCTGGGGACACCTTACAGGGCAAGTCACACAAAGACTTCCACCCGCCAGAGCTCACATTCCAGAAGTAGAAGGGCAGCTACAATTAATAAACATGATAAGTAAGGCATATACCACGTCAGAAAGTGAAAAGTTCATGTAGAGCAAGATAAGAGATCAGGAGTTTATCAGGAAGTGGGAATGGGTTTTTTAATAGTCGTGTTGAGGATGTAGGCCTGATTGTCCCCATCATTCCAGACCCAGGAAGAGCCCCATTTTGTCTACTTCTTTCCAATCTGTTTATACGAGTAGTGGGGCGAGGCAGGTTTTCTTGCTCCATCTTGTTCACACTGTCCTTGGATTTCTCTTTTCTCCATTACTTCACCTTTATAGGATTAAGTGCTCTCCCAAAAGGCTAATTGAAAGAGCAAATCTGGCCCAAAAAGTAAAAAGGAATTCTTCTTTTCACACAGGTAATCCAGGGAATGGACACAAATCGATCTTGGACATTCCTCTACTAGTTTTTGAAATATGTCCTAATGGAAAAGACCAAGTGTTTTCTCTTGAGAATGAATAAATGTCAGGTCCAAGGAGCTGGAAGTTTATGGAGCTGCTTATCACGTGGACAGTGCAGAAGTGGACCAGAAAGTGTCTCCCCAGACAGGCACCATACAGCCCAATGAATGGACCATCCCGTGCCTTTGTTGACCTTCTTCCTAGGAAGCATGGCAAATGGGAGCCCCCAGCCAACGATGGCACCTGCTGATGGACACAGGCTGATTCAAATAATTGGCTACAAACATTCAGAATTCGTTCTACAGATTAAACTCATTCTTGAAAATTTCCACAAGCAGAATCCAGAATGTTTATAGCCTTTTTATTCTATCCTGTTCATTTTGCCATTATATTTTCCTTAAAGTTGATTATTTCTTTATGGGAAACTCTGAAGTGCAAACTATTGTTTATCAGACTTTATATGCGTTTTCCTCTCATTTCTGGTCCTAACCCAGAACTTCACCACCCAACTCTTGAATTTCAGAACAGCCTTCTTGAGAAATGATTTAAATTTACCTTCTAGATTCATTTTGCTTATTGTTGCAAGATAGTTCATTGGCTTTAAAAAGTATAATTGTCCTCCTTAAATGAGGTTCTCTGTCTACTTTCCTACTAGTTTTTGTGAAAGACATGTGAAGCCCTTCATATTTGTTCTATTAATTAGTTGCTATTCTTTAGTATGTATGTTCTGTTACATTTACTGGTCCATCTTAAATATATTGTAATCATTTTCATTCAATACTTTTTACTATGTCCCTCTTGATCCACTGTATGTATTGTAATTCTACCCAAACTTACAAACCAAATTAAGTCTAACACATTCCAAAAAGCTTTGTTTGACAATTGCAAAACCCATTGACTCATATATGAAACCACTACTCATTTAATGTCTAGTAAATGCCAGATACTATTGAGATACTTGGTTTGGAGCATCTAGTAAACCAAAGAGAAACACTTGTCCTCGTGGTAATTTTTAACTTAGAAGAATCTATACTAGTTCACAAATAACACCATATTTTATATTTTATAAATATTAAACAATTTTTAAATAAATATAGGCATTTATTTATAGTTTTGCCTCCATACATACAAGGTTTCCAAATGTAATCATGTTTTGGTTTGAAATAAATCATATTTATACCCTGCATGTTTTCCAAGACAAAAGTTACTAAATTAATCACTTATTCATCCTAAGCCTTTCTGTATGCTCAAGTTTAAAATTAGCTATAGTAGAACTTTCAAGCTCTTAGAAATATAGATAAGGAATTTACAATTCCTTTGGTTTACAGATAAGGAAAATAAAATCTTTCAACTTACTTATAATGCCAGCTAGTTTATAGTAGCTACAATGCTAAATGTAAAGTTACTCATTGAATCTTTTTTGCTCTAAAAGTTGAAGATAATACCCTTTAAAAATAAAATAACAAAATGTGCATATAAGTCATGTGTAGAAATTGTCAATCCTAAATAGTAAGTCACAATGAGGAGCAGGAAATTCTATAATATGCAAGTCTCAATAAAGGTGATGATGTCTGTTCTTGGGAGATTATTACTACACTGAGAGTGTCTGTATGCACGCATGTGTGTATGTGGAGTCTGAAAATTTTATTATACTCACTATACTTGCTCTGAAATGAAAATGTGTGTGTTGATAAAAACTGCTCTGAAAAAAATTACTTCTGGAAAAGTGATTATCAAAAAATTATTTCTCAATGTGTTTCTCACATTATTCAGATAAGAAGGGATCTAGACCTGGGGATTCTGGAATTTGGTCTCTTTGACAAATGTGCTCTCAAAGTATAACCGGATACATGGCATCTCCTCTCTCTCTTTTTCCCATTGATCTCTAACTGTATTAATTATTAGTATAGATATCAAAAATAATGAGATAAAGTTATACCATAGAGCTTTTAGTGTTTATTTCTTAGTTGTGAGTTTCAGGTAATTTACCTAACTGCATTTTCCATTATGAGTATTTATTCCTTTTATAATTATTCAAATATGTTAGTTTAAAAAATACTTCTGTTACAAATTTCCTCTTAAAATTTGTTTCAAGCACTGAATTAGCTACTAAGAATACAAAGATTAACATAACAAAATCTCTGTTCCACTGACTTTATTATCTACTGGGGAAAATACAAAAACAGATATAAACAGATGTTTAGGATTACATAATTCTCTACCTAGATACATAGACTCACAAAGATGGCATGGTAAACTATTATATTTCAAAGATCAACAAACATGAAATAATGTAATATTCTATGCAATAAAATAGTGCATGGAGTGGTCCATGCGGTTATTTGTTTCACTAAAACAATGCAATTATGCTGATGCATATCATAAGCCTGAAAAATATGGATTTTTAAACCAAAAATCCCACTTATAAAAATTTATCTTAGAGACATAATCAGTGATCTTTAAAATATATAATATATATTGAATCACAGCAATATTCAGTAAAATATAAAAATCATGAATCTTCTAAGTATCTAAGTGGGATTGTTGTACCATAACAATTAGGTACTGTAATGCAGTCATTAAAAATCATTTTATAGAAATATGTTGATTGATCCACAAAAATGTTCCTGATATATTGCACGATTTTAAAAGTTTATAAAATAATATTTACCAGTATTTTTAAAGAAAAAAAGGTTATTCTTGTACTCTTCTCTTTCTAAGCATGTGTTATTCTTGAGTTTCAAAGTAAAATCACATGATCTTATCAATTGATACACAATAAGCATTTGAAAAATATCAACATCTATTTGTAATAAAAACTCTCAGAAGGAAGGAATAGAGGGAGAATTGACAGACGACATTTACAAAAAGCCTATAGCTAATGCTCTGCTTAATCAGAAGATTCAATGCTCTCCCTTGCAGTTGGGTAAAGGACAAGGATGTCCACTGCAACCACTACTATTCAACATAGTGCCAGCAGTTCTATTCATGGCAATAGGACAACAAAAATAAACCCTCTTTGCAGTTGTCGTGATTGTCTACTTAAAACAATTCCAAAGATCTATTAAAAAACTCTTAGAGGCCAGGAGCGGTGGCTCACGCCTGTAATCCCAGCACTTTGGGAGGCTGAGGCAGGCGGATCACAAGGTCAAGAGATTGAGACCATCCTGGCCAACATGGTGAAACCCCGTCTCTACTAAAAATACAAAAATTAGCCAGGCGTGGTGGCACTCGCCTGTAATCCCAGCTGCTTGGGAGGCTGAGGCGGAAGAATCCCTTGAACTCAGGAGGCGGAGATTGCAGTGAGCCGAGACTGCGCCATTGCACTCCAGCCTGGCAACAGAGCAAGACTCCATCTAAAACCTCTTAGAACCAATAAGGTAATTTTGTAAGGTTGCAAGATACAAGATAAACGTACAAAAAATTATTTGCATTTCTATATTTAGCAGTGAACATGAAGACATAAAGTTAAAAATAAAATAACATTTACAATCAGTCAAAAAAAGAGAAATATGTGGCAATGATGTTTTTCACTTAAAAAAACACAAAATGTTTGGGTTTTCTTTCCTCACCCGCTGCCTGCCCCATCAACCAATTATATAATATTAGCCAGATCTTTCTTAGTCAGTTAAGGTTACTGTAACAAAGTGTAGATGGGTAGCTTATAGACAACAGTCTGAAATCAGGGTGCCAACATAGTTGGGTTCTGTTGAGGGCCCTCTTCGAGGCTGCAAACTGCTGACCTCTTGTTGTGTCCTCACATGGCTGAAAGAGAAAGAGTTAGCTCTGGTTCTCTTCTTGCAAGGACACTAATATCATCACGAGGGCTCTACCCTCATGACCTAACCACTTCCCAAAGGCCCCATCTCCTAATGCCTTCCTGTTGGGCATTGGGACTTGAACATATGGATTTTGGGGGGGATACAGGTATGCATTCCACAACAGTGGTTTACAATTCAGTTAGGTTCTGACTTTGCCTCCCTGTAGTTTGCATCAGATCCCATCAGAGCCCACAATTAAAGGTTTAGCCCTACAAGATTTGCCCAACTGTAATTCCCAGGCCTCCCATACTTCTGACCAAACATCTATAAATCAAAAGTTTCCACAACCTTTCCCCTGGGTTCTATAATTTGATAAGGAAAACAATGCCTCAAGAAAACAGTGAACTTATAGGTTTATTATAAAGAATAAAACTCACAAAGATGCATAAAGCAAGGTGTGGGAAGGGCTGAGGAGCTTCCACGTCCTCTCTGGACCTGCCACCCTCCCAGTACCTTGATGTGCTCACCATCCTGGAAGCCCTCTGAACCCTGTTGTTTAATTTTTTAATAGAGGTTCTATAGGCATGATTAATTAAATCATTGATTACTGTCAATTAACTCAGTCTCCAGCCCCTCTCCTTTCCCTGGAGGTTCAATGTTAGAGTTGAAAGTCTCAACCCTCTAGATCACAGCTTGGTCTTTTTGGTGACTAGCCCCCATCTTGAAGCTCTCAAGAGGCTCCCAGTCATCAGTAATTTAATTTGCATCCAAAAACACCTCTCTCGTATCACTCCAGAGATTCCAAAATTTTAAGAGCTGTGTGTAGAGAACTGAGTATAAAGAACAAATACTTTAACAAAAGAGGCTTTTATCACTGAGGAAATTATAAGAGTTTTAGGAGTTCTGTACCAGGTACTAGGGAAAGGACCAAATATATACATATTTTGTATTATAGTACAATATCGCAAGTAAAAATCCAATAAAATGTTTGTAAAATTTGTATGCTGAAAACAAAACAAAAAAAAATGGAAAAACATTCTGTGTTCATGGATTAGAAAATTCAAAATAGCAAATGTCAATTCTTTCCAAATTGATACCCAAATTCAACAAAATTCCTATCAAAATTTTAAAAATAATATTTGTAGATGTAAATTTCTTTGAAGAAAATTTGTACAGAAAGAGGAACTAGAGTAGCTAAAGCAATTTTGAAAAGTTCAGTAGGACCAGACAGATTTAAAAATTGCCATGCAAATAAATAACTGCCATGAAGACAAAGTGGTGGACAACGAAACTCTCTGGAGCAAACACATTGGCAGAGTCTTGGAAAGTAAGTGATGGTCCCTGAGGGAAGCAGTTCCAAGAAGGTCCAGAGAGGAGTTTAGAGAATACCAGAAGAGGACCCCTACCTGGGACTTGATGGTAAGCTTGTATTGAGGTTGGCCATGTAAGATGTGGTTTTCAGGTGATGGTAAGGATTGTGGATTTTGTATTTGGTGCAAGCTGCAGACATCCAGGTGTCATGAGGTTTACTCTACCATACGTCTTGGGAACAACTTGCCTGTTGTACTGAATGTGGCGGGAGGTGAGCATGAAGGAGGGATTGCATTTGGGGTCTAGGTGCAATATGGGTAATAGTCTTATGGGAAAGACAGTCTAGTGGGTAACAACAGTTGTCAGTGGGGTTCCGAGGAACAAGTGTATCATGCTATGCAAACTTATGTCAGGTTAATCTAAATTACATCGGAGATTAGGAAAAGGCTTTCCTGCATGCATGATGTTTAATCTGAGATCTGAATGATGAGCCACAATTAGCTACATAGAGATAGAAACAGCCAGTCTAGTGGATATAAGACTAAAAAACTGAATGGTTCTTTCAAAGAATTGAGTAAAGGGTTGTGTGGGTGAAATATCTAAAACAAAGAGGGAAAGACAGGCCATGAGATTTCAAGGGACCGTGAGAGCCAGATCTTACAGCTTTTTGCCGACATGCTAAGGCATGTGGACACTGTCCTAGGGGCAAAGGCAAGTCATGTTTCATCCTGAGAGATCACTCCAGCTGCTGCATGCAGGATGGAGTGTAGAGAGGCAGGAAGATATTCAGGAGAACCAAGGAGGGGTTTCCTTTAGCTTGAGTGAGGGGGCTGCCTTGAACTGGTTATGATGGCTGAAAGGAGGTCAGTGGTCAGAATTCAGAGAGAAGCAGACAGCAGAATCAATGGGATTCGATGATTGATGTAAAGAAAGGTTTCTGCACAGTGTGGCACTGTGGCAGGGGAGTATTCTTTGTAGGAAATGTTTCTGTCCATGGCAGCTTCAGTGACAACCCCCTAGCCCCCCACACAGCCCTATATTTTTCTGACTCTCCTCAAAAGACAGCAGCTTCAGAAAACGATTTAACTTTTCTGAGATGTTCAGAGATGAACTCATTAACTGTCCAGATATCACACATGGATATTTGATATTTTAGCATGAGACCGAGGGTGTTAAATAATTGGTTATTTCCTTGGAGTGACCTAAGTACATACTGCTGTCATGTGGACGATAGGCATGAACGTGCCAAATACTGTGTCCGATGTTTACATACATGTAATTCTGGGTTGGAAAAAATAATACATCTTCTGTACTCTGACAGGGAAGCTTCACTGGTGACATGCCATGATAATTTTGGTCCTATGGCACCTGAAAATGCGTGCCTGGTCATCTGTTCCTCTTTCGTTAATTCAAGCCAAGAAACACTACTGTCAGGGCTGTGCCAGAGCAGCAGAGACCACAGCAAACACCCCAACATGGGGCCCAGGGAGCTATTGGCTTTTCACTTTTGTGGTTTCACTTGGTAGACACAGTGTAGGCTGCTTGACCTTTTATTTTATTCTGAGGGAAGACTTTCTAGGTCCCTAGAGAGAGGAGCATTATCTAATCAAAAAGCCAAACAGAATTCAAGCAGGCGGGCAAGACCAGCCCTTCAAAATGCTGATTCATCCACCTTCCTGTCCAGAAGGGTGGAGGGCGGTGGCCAGGGCGGCCAGATCAGGCCACTGCATCCTGGGCTTTCTCTCCCGCGCTGGGAGGCCGGGGGCTCCAGGTCAAGGTCAAGGCAGAGGTCAGGGAGCGGCCATGCCCGGTCCATCGCACTGCCTTTCAATCTCCCTGGTTGGTGGATAGAGATCTTCAGCTCTTAGCCCCACCGGTTTCTTCACTGCACAATCAACTGACAAGCACAAGTAATTTCCTGCTGTGATCCCTTCAGCGATATCCTGAAAAGAGAAGAAAATAAAAAGGGGGGAAAACTGCAGCAAACAAAAATATCCCTTAAGTGCACTGCCTAGAAAGAGAGAAGAGATTTTAGTTAACACATGTTAAATGCTTTCTGCTACCATTCCTTTCAAATTGGGAATTATTTATTTATTCTTTCGAATTCTCGAAAGCATTTGCTCTCTCAAATTGCACATGTGTGACCTATTACCTCTTTTCTGCTTTACTTTTATTGCTCAGAGCAGAAAAATGAGTGCATATTTTCCATTTTTATTCAACTCAGAAACCTCTAGCCATTTAATATCGACTGACAAATTAATGAATGAAACTGGATAAATGAGTAAAAGGCCATTCTCCATAATAGAGCTTTGAGCTTAGACTGTGTTGAGTCACCGATATTTTTTCCCCCATTAAGTTGTACTTTCAGCTGGGATTTTGAGAGTGTGATATCAGAAGAAACAATAGCTTATTTCTGTTTTTCCACCTTCCCCTTGTTTCCGTGGGTATTTGGTGGTAGGGAATGAGGTGGCCTCCATATTTAAATTGTGGGTGTATTTGGAAAGGATGAACAACGCCAGAGACGTTTTCTTATGCTGCCTCTGATCTTCTGTAAGGTTACTGCGCAAGGCGGCACATTCAAGATAGTCGATCAGTGGTAGCACAGGCTTGCCTGAGCGTGCCGTGGAAAGAGTGCAGTGCTGCCTCTGTGTGTTCTTCTGCCTCCCGGCTTCACAATGAAGTAGAACCTTATCCCTATTTAGTGACAATCCCTATTTAGTGACTGAGGCTTAGCAAGTTTAGGAGAATTGCTCAACAGCACACTAATTTTGATTCTAGTCCACTACGGATATTTAATTCGTGTCTGGTTTCATCACAGTCTAACTCTTAGACGGTGACTGTCCTTGCAGCCAGACCTCACCCTGAAGTATGGACTGCTGCGAGGCCAGTTTAACAAGAGAGCCTGGGGCAACTTACCCCAACTACAGCCACCAAAAACCTAAGACAACCAGAACGTAAAACAAATACAGCATTGCGGGGTATTTTCATGCCACAGGCATGGAAAACGAGGATGATTCCTATAACCTGAACCTTTTCAGTGGTTTACAAAACCACCAGCAACACCACCACACCTTCTGAAGAGGGTGTTTATTTGCTGTGTTCTCTCCTTGTTTGCTGTAGGATATCTATGTGTCTGAAGCCTCTAAAATCAATTTTGGCATGCAGAGGAAAACAAAAGCAGCCACCATGTACTGTACAGCTAGCTGGGACATCCTGGGTGTGAATAATAACAACAGTAAAACCTGGGGAAACCACAGCCGGTGAGAGGAGGAATGAAAGGCTGGGACTCACGTACGGGACAAAACCGAGGGTCACACAGGGCAGGGGAAGCCTCCGAGTGAGTCTGCAATACCCAACCCCTGACACGCTTTCAAAAACCAGGGTGATTCAGAGAGAAACAAAGACTTGGTGAAAAAATATCTGTCGCCCGAGTTTGGTAACTCCCAGACTGTAGAAGGGGGAAAAAAATATGTAGAACATAATGTCCAGGCTGAGGTGCTTGAAGGATGAGAGACATTTCATCAATTAACAGGATAACATTTCATCAATTAACTGACATTTCATCAATTAACATTTTATTTTTATAGAACATAAGATCTCATTTTTAACCATCATTTAAAATACTACCATAAAAAATAATAATAGCATGCAGGAATATATACATATGTCAGAAAATCAAGCCATTATTGTCTGTGGGTTTTATAAAAATACAATAGGTCTTATTTTTTATCTGATAAGCACCTCTTTCCACAAGGCACAGAATCACCCTTGTGAATCAAGGCAATATCCACGATAGAGCACAGATCTCATGACCACTTGTTTGGAAGAAAAGTAGAATATAATTATAAAAAAAGTTAGAGCTGATGTCAAAATTCTATTTTAGTTTGCAGAAAATTTAGGACTTCGAGCCTCTTTCTATATATAACTTATTGAGTGATTATTTGAAATAGAATATTCAATTCAGTTAATCCATTTACAGAAATTAAGGGGTGAGTGTGCCTCGGAGGACTACTCGCCCCCAACAGGCAAGGAAGCTGATGCCTGAATTATTAGTAAGTCCTCGAGATCAAACAGCCTACAGGTGGAAATTTTTTTTTTTTAAGACAGAGTTTTGCTCTTGTTGCCCAGGCTGGAGTGCAATGGCGTGGTCTCAGCTCACTGCAACCTCTGTCTCCCGGGTTCAAGTGATTCTCCTCCCTCAGCCTCACGAGTAGCTGGGATTACAGGCATGCACTACCACACCCAGCTAAGTTTGTATTTTTAGTTGAGATGGGGTTTCTCCATGTTGGTGAGGCTGGTCTCAAACTCCTGACCTCAGGTTATCCACCTGGCTGGGCCTCCCAAAGTGCTGGGATTATAGGCCTGAGCCACCGTGCCTGGCCTACAGGCAGAATTTGAACCAGAGTTCCTGGTCCCAGTTCAGAGAAATGTTGCCCACCCACCTGCCCTTGGCTAAAAGTGATTTGACGTGCTGGTTGTCTCCTTGGGATCATTTTCCTGTTTACGCGGAGACGGAAGCAGATACTAGTCAGATACTTTTGGGGTGGAGAAGGACACTTCAGTCGCTAATAGAGAATCACGTTCTACTGTGCAAATTAGCAACACAGAAGGAAAAGGCGGCCTGAGAATTCAGCTCTGAAGACAGGATTGAAATGTGGTCAAACAGCAGAGGGCTTTTTTTTGTTTTGGTTTTGTTTGTTTTTAATGGGTCCACTCTGATCGCCCGAATCTGACTGTGTACCTTCTATTTTTGCCTTCATAAACTAATCAACAATCTTCCCTTGTTTCTGACTAAACCAGATCCTTGACTGACAGTTTCTAAAGAACTTGAAAAGTTCCTTTGTTGAAACCATGTTGGGGGGTTGTGAATATGAATAAAGAAATTGCACAGAGTAAAAATAGGGTCATTGATATTTCTCAGGAGGGCAGGGTGGTATTTCTGCCAATGTCCCTGATTAGCGGGCTTCATTGTTACGCGTTTATTAACTCAGATGAAATCAATATATTCACCAAGACCCAAGGGTTTTCTTGGACATTGTTTCTCGAAGCACTATTGTGTTTATATCAGGGCAAAGTGGGGCATCTTCTAATGTAACATTCAGTCATGGTGGATCAAATTACCTTTTATTTAAGAAAAATCAAAATTCCCCTTTTGGACATTTAGTGAATGACAGGCTTGACCTTTCTGGGTTTGTTTTCGAGTTCATTGTACTCTGGATCCTGCTGGCATTGGAAAATATATTTCCTTTTTCCTCTCACAACCTAATCTGACCTCCCTAGGATGAAATTGAGACAATACAAGTTCAGAAGGCTTCTGTTGTGCAATCCAGAATTCAGAATCTGTCCTGAACAATACTCACGGGTATGATATCTAGTGGGAATTTGTCTTATTATTTGTACCTGAACTTTATCATTCATATTAGAATTATCATCATGCAAAATTTTCATCATCAAATCATTAAAAACATTAAATATTTTATAATTCTAATTTTTAGAGTTAGATGAAATGCCTGCCACTTTCATTTTGTTTGCTGTTGGCTTCTTACCTTAAAAGACTTATTTTTTATAGCGCTTTGACTCTGATTTGTAATAGTATTACATAGAAGTATGGAAGCTCTTTGATATGTGTTTTACCTCTTGGTTTTAACATGCATTTGTTTTTACTGGGACTCTAATTTCACACAAGCTTTACTGTGCTCTTCCTCCACTCACACATATGATTATTTCCCCCCACTAAGCTTCCAGCAGGTGTCATTGAGACAGAAATTTGTTGGAGCTGTTCCCCTACAAAACACATTTTTGGGGCTTGATTATAGAGAGACTCACAGAAAGATTTTGATGGAAAAAAATAGGACATTATCATTTTGCATATGAATTGGATAGTATGCAATGATACATATTTTCAATCTTGGAATGAGCTGTAATCAACACAGTATGTACTTCCTTTCAGCTAGGCAATGTGTGACAGGTTCTTATGTAAATTTGTTGACACTGTAAATGGTAAATGTCAACAAATTCCAGATAAAGTCAGCTAAATAAGCTAGTATAAGCAATGCCGCGTACACAAATCAAAAGGTTGTTATTGTAAGGTTGAGGATATTGATGCTGTAGTGACTCATAAACAAGCATCTGCTCTTGATGTGCAAGTGGTAGGACGCAGGGTGGGACATGTCCTCTCCCCAGTTTATTCTAACATGCAGGCCTGGAGAAGCTCTTTGAGGTCACGTAAGTCAACTTCTAATTTTGCAGATGAAGACAAAGATTCCAAATGGGACTGTGACTTAGCTCAGGCTTGACTCATTAGAAATGGATCTGAAGCCAGAAACAGCTCTAAGTGATTCCAAATTCAATGTTTGTTCCAAAGCTCCAACACGTTTGGTATGAAAATACAAAAATTAACAACATAAGAAAACAAAGTATAAAAATATCACATGTAATAATAAAAGTTCCTTTAATATATGGCAAATTTGTTCATTTTTAGACAATATACATATTTGTGTTAATGTGGATGAGATTTATTTTGTTCAGTTTCCAAGTTGCAATTTTTATTTGGACCCAAATAAAAAATTATCAGAAAAGATTCGTCAGCCCCTTTGGGGAAGGCTGAAGTGAACAGAGCATACAGACATGTGGAAACACCATTCCAAAGGCCTTACAAAATGGTAACAGGAATGAATAAAATCTAGAGCTATCAATAGAACTCAATGTTTAAAAAATATATATGCTTGGCCGGGTGCAGTGGCTCATTCCTGTAATCACAGCACTTTGGGGGGCTGAGGTAGGCAGATCATCTGAGGTCAAGAGTTTGAGACCAGCCTGCCCAACATGGTGAAACCCTGTCTCTACTAAAAATTCCAAAAATTAGCCAGGCATGGTCGTGGGTGCCTGTTATACCAGCTACTCAGGAGTCTGAGGCAGGAGAATTGCTTGATCCCAGGAGACAGATGTTGCAGTGAGCCGAGATCACGCCACTGCACTCCAGCCTGGGTGACAAGAGTAAAACTCTGTCTCAAAAAAAAAAAAATTATACTTGAAGTAATATTTCTTTACAAAGCTCTAACTTGGTAAAATAATGCTCTCAATGTCCATATAAATGGATAGAGTCATGCTTTGTTGGTACAGCAAATCAAATCTTCAAATACCATTTTTTCTCAGAGTCCTAAGACATGGTGCAGCTTCAGCCTGTTTCTCTTGGGACGCTTGCTGTGGACACCTAACCACCATACTGGAAGGAAGCCCAAGCGTCCTTGAGGAGAAACTCATGTGGGAAGGAACTGCCAGGCAGCACCACTGTGTATCTTAGGGATGGATCCTCCAGCTCAGTTGAGACACCCCAGTTATGCCATTGGAAGCTGAGACAAACCCTTCCTACAGGGCCCTGTCCGCTCTGATTTTAAAGTCATTGATGAATATATCTTATGTTCCTAATCCTGTTTTCATGGTTGGAATACCAAGTATTAGAAATATAATTAATTTTCATTTTTAAATTTTTATACAAATAATAGAAAAAATATATATTCTTTTTAAACATAAAATTTACTGCAGAAACAACTGGAAAAAAAGGGAGAAAAAAAATCATACATTTGCAAATTTTGTTTTTTTTTCACCTGTCAAGCACTAATCATTACTTGTTTTTAACTATCAATATACCTATAAAGATCCATTTATAGAAAGAAAAATTGTACATTATGATCCTAAAATTTTGCATGATGAATAATTGAATTCTAATTAAGAGTTAAAGTATAATTACAATGTGAACCAATCAATAATTTAGGAATATTTAATGTTACTAGTTAGTTTGTGCAATCTAACGAACTTCCATATTTTCATGGACCCACTCCTGAAACCATTTCTGTGATTTACAAATTCTAGAGAGAAAGTTTTCCATCTCATAAGACCATTTCAGCCCACCATAACTGTATTCATAATTCCATGTGGTCTCTCTGTCTAGACTCTTCTTACAGTCATGATCCCATTAGTTTGCTACTTGTTGCAAATGTAAATATTTTATGTCCTTTACTTTTAGAAACAACAAACACTTCTTCAAATGCAACAGTTCTGCCTGTCCTAAGGGCACGGGAGAATGTGAGGAAACCAGGGTTGTTGCACCGTCCTGTTCCTGCACTCAGTGGATTAGGTAAAAGAAGAAGAAAAGGAGTAAAGTCTGTGCTGACTGGTTTCTGGTCATTTTTATATATCACCCAGTTCTTACATAAATTGAGTGATGCCATTTGAATGCAAATCAAATACTTCATGCATTCATGATTTATATGATACTAAATAAAATAAATATTAGGCATGTAGAATTCTCAAATTCACCCATTCAATAAATCCTTATTAAGCACTATTCTTATCAGGCATATCTCTGATCATCAGGTGTGTCATCCTTTTTTTGTGTGTTTGTATTTTTAGAAACTAGGTCTTGCTCTGTTGCTCAGGCTGATCTCAAACTCCTGGGCTCAAGCGATACCTCTGTTTCTGTCTCCTGAGTAGCTGGGGCTACAGGTGCACACCATCGTGCCCAGCTCTTAAGGATGCCATCTTGAATAAGACTGTGAGGTTCCTGCTTTCATCAACTTACAC
>CAUYLG010049546.1:0-20000 GCA_963573385.1 Cacajao melanocephalus | reverse complement strand
AAATTGATATTGCGTCAAACTTTAAATAAAACTTGTGATTCCTACATTTTAATTTAATCATAGTGAATTATTTTCCCATGGTCTCCAAACAGTTCAGACAGAACTCATTCATCAAGTGGGGGAATCCTGAAGCCCTATGAGATTGTGCAAGAAAAACACTAAGTTGTGGTGGCCACCATGACACAAAAAATGAAATAGAAATGAGAACAGAGAGATAAAAAAACAAGAAACAAGACAAAAACAGGGTCTTCAGGATCATCATGCAATGAGCTAAGCCAAAGTCTGAACAGAGGTCACACAGTGCTGGAGAGACAACACCTGATTTCCCTAAATCACCATACGGCAAATGCAAAGAGAGAATCTATTTTTCCGGAATGCCATAGTGTGTGCCTGGCCTATATAGTAGAAGCTTCAGATGGCAAATACTTTCTAGGACTCTTCACCTCTGAAAATAGGCCAGTGGTGGCGGAGAAGCTGGGTGGGGGTGGGGGGGCGGATTCTGACCAGAGGCAAAGGGGAACTATGAGGTTCAGTATTAGGACTGTACCACCAGCCTAAGAGCTTGTGCTGTCTCAGCATTTAGAAATATTCATGTCATCACAGCAGCATGGGGACTAGAGATCTAGCCAGGTGACACTCAAAACCCAAACTCAGAAATGAAGCAACTAGGTGTCACACACACAAGGTTTTCTGATTTGTCTTTGTCTTTAATAATACCGCATTATTCTTTGATATAAGTTGATTTTTAGGAAATAGACACTCACATACTTTTGATCGACTTGTGCGAGGTATCTGGCAGAATCAGACTCTATTGGAAATCAAATATACTAAAGGTGTTGAGATTTGGCAGCGCTCAAACTAGACAGGTTTTCACTAGATGTTATATCCAGGACTGAAATAAAATTTGAGATGATTCTATATTTTTTTTGTTCACCATTTTTCAATCTTAACAGATCTTGTGGCTTTGCTTGATATGTTAGATAGATACAGATACATAGATATATAGAACAACATAGATAAATAGATACAGGTAAGGATGGATGGAGAGACAGAGATAGATATGGTTCAGGTACAGAACTAGAGAGAGGGAGAGATAAGGATCGAGAGAGACAGTGATGTGTATGGAGAGATACAGATAGGTATAGATATAGTACAAATAGAGATTGAAATGCTACAGATATATGTATCCCTGCAGATTTCCCATCAGGAATTTGGGAATCCTTTCAATTTTAAGCTTATGTGAGTCTCCTCTACAGACTGTATATGATAAAGTCTGTCTCCTGCATAAAGGAAAAGAAATTGGCAAATCAACCAACTTCTTGCCCAGTAAAGCTAATTCTAAGAAATTAACAGCAAGGGCATGATGTGTTTGTATTCACAGAAAGATACGAGATGGGGGAGGAGAGAATGAGAGAGAGATAGAGTAGAGAGAGAACAGCTAGGATACACGGGTAGGTGGATGATTGATGTTAGATAGGTGGATGAATTGGGGACAGTTTTATTTCAGACAAACTAAAGTACTAGTTATTTCATGAACAGACCACATTCTTCCATGCTCCCATTTCTTTTTATGTCAGAAATATTCTACTCTGCTTTTACCTCTGCTTGATTCATCTAGCAACTCAGCTTCCAAGATTTTGTCTAACTGCCACCTGCTCTCAGAAGGCCTCAGCCCTGCGTGCTCCTTGGTCACAGTGCGTGCCCGCTGTTCTGTGATCTCTTTTATAACATGTCCACAGCACTGCAACTGTCCATCACGTCTGTCTCTCACATGTCTGGAAGCAACCTGGGAGAAGTGCTCTTTCTTATTCATCCACCCAGTGTTTGAAGGTAGAAGGGGAACAAAAATGCTTATGGAAAGAAGAGAACAGAAAGGGAAGGAAATAAAGTCCATCTAGAACTTGATATCACATAAAAACCAACATTTTACTTTTGTCATCTTTCTTTTCAGTTTTTGCCTATATAGATTTATCAAATATTCACTAAAAATAGCACAATTACATGCTATTTCTTTATTTAATGATCTATGTCATTTTTGTATGTCTGTAGTCTACATAGTATTTGATCAAATCTTATTTATTTCCCAACCTTTCAATACACAGAATATTTCAGAAAATCAAGGAAATTCTTTATTATCTAGAATTTTTCATTTTATTGAATGATTTCTTCAGGAAAAAGTCTCTAGAATTTTAGGAGTTTGAGTGTTGCAATAAAGACTACTTGCTGCAGAGTGATTAAGAACATGGGCTTTGGCTTCAGATGTACCTAGTGTCGCCATTTACTCATTGTGTGATACTGAGTAAGATAGTTAACCAATTGAAACCTCAATCTCCTCACCCTTATAATCAGAAGATTATTAGTACTAACCTCATAAGCTTGTGAAAATTAAATGAGATGATGCATGCAGCTAATTTACACAGTCCCTATGCTTAGAAATTAGACAGAAAATGTAGCTATTAATAAGAAAGTACTCTATGGCGGGACTCCGTCAACTGCACTGCTGTCAGCCATGACCACGCGAAGCTGCCCATAATTTCGCCAGCATTATGGACTAGAAAGTGACTGCTTGGGGTGACCTGCTCAGTGATGTGCCTTCCCGGTCATTGAAGATTGATGGCCCTCAACTTGGTTGACCAAAGAATTACACGACTTCGTAGAATGAATGAGAACCTCTCAGGGTGCTTCCAGGAATAGACATTTTTCAGCAAATAACTGACATTTCTGAAAATCAAATCAAATCTGGCCTCTTTGCTGCCTAAGCCACCCACCTCCAATTTTTATTATATTTATTACATTTGCTGAGTTTTTCTTACATTTTTCAAAACGGCATTTAAACACCGTTATTAGCCACCATAAGCAAATCCCGCCTGTGCGTGGCCTTTGGTAATTCCACTTCCTAGGCCCTGAACTCTCAGACCTGTCCCGTGAGTTCTTCACTGCCCCCGCTTGGCAGATTAGAACTGAAACCCAGCAGATAACATGACTTTGCCGTCACTAAGTTAGAACATGGCACATTCAAATCCCCTCGCGATGAGGCTTGAGAAGAAAATCAACAAAGTGTACCCAAATCCATTGTATCAGAAATTTGACATATTAATTAACATTAAAAAACTACTTCACACAGAAGGGGTCACTTAACGTGCCTTTACAACTCCCTCTAAAAGGACAATAGGCTCATTGCAATGAGGACAGATGGAAAATAATTTTGTAAGGTGGAGGTATTTCTGCAGCAATGAATGCAAAAGTCTATAGCTGGTTGCATCAGCAACGGGAAGAAGGTGAAGTCTAAGGTGACTCCACAGCGCTCATTCTGCTTAAGTGAAATATACTGTGCACCTGCTGGCCCTCATGTGACTGAAATAATCATCGCTGCCAGGTGTTTTTGACACCTCAGAAATAGCGAGATTGTGGCCATCCCAACCACCAGCTCATGGGGCACTTGGCTCACAGAGTTCTCCCCGGCCTCCCTGGGCTACCTCCTCTCCTAAGTTAGGTGCCACTGGCGCCCTCTGTTTTTATGGCAAAATTTAGTTAATATTTTTATTTTTTGAAACCGTCACCAAGGCTGGAGTGCATTGGTGCAGTCATGGCTCCCTGCAGCCTTGACCTCCCAGGCTCAATGGATCCTCCTGCCTTGGCCTCCCAAGTCACTAAGATCACAGCGGCACCATCACCATGAGCAGCTCATTTAAAAAAATGTTTTGTAGGGATGGGTTCTCCCTATGTTGCCAGGCTTGTCACAGACTTTTAAAGTAAGCCATTTCTGACTCTATCTCTGGTTAATATAACTTGCCACCTTAGGCACATACATATTATTTTAGCCTCGTGATTAAACTCACGACTCCTGTTTTTGGCTCTGCTGCTAAATTGCCATTTGACTTTGAAAGCCTTGGTGACAAATCTGCAAAACAAATGGGCTGTACCAGACAGGACTGGATGTTCCTCCTAATTCTGACTTTCTGTGAACCCCGAAGGCATTCCTAAACAGAATCTTCATTCTAATTTTATTTTTGAGAAGGTAGCAAGCAAATCCTAGCAGCAACACTAGAAATGTCCTTTGCAAACCTCTCGTCTGTGGCATCTTTAGACAGAACATAGGCAGCCAGATCCCCCTCACAGCCAACACTACGCTTCTGGAGGATGAGAGCGCGGTTCAGAACGAAGTCCCTGAAGCCCCACAGCCTTCTCCGGCTCCACGACGTGACTGTTTTTACTTTCCTGTATTTACTAAAGCAGGCCAGGGAGGGATACAGTTTAGAACAATCTCCAACACTGAGCATTGAAACCTAAGAAGGCTTTCAGCCAACTCAATTTACTGGAAAAAAATCTATTGCCAAATATACCCAATAGCGCGAGCATTTTGGTTTAGAGATGCTTTATTGTGTTTGCTGATTCATTTATATATGAATTCATTTTTATTATCTAATTTTATGGTCTCAATTTCTCTGCTTTCATTTATTAATCCCTCTATCCTCTTTTTTTTTTTTTTTTTTTTTGTAAATCATGGTGCTTATGTGCTGACAAAGCACTCCCTTTCTTGCCTAATTTTATAAACTGTTCAGCCGTGCCCTTATCCACTGTTTTCTTTTAATTATGTATTCTTGTTAACCTCCATACGCATTCAAAGTTACAGATTGCCGTCGACAAAGTATTAATTAAAGTATATAATTTATGACATTGGAGCTTGAAATTAATAAGTGACAATACAATTACATGGTTTGCCTAATTGTCCTTCAGTAATATAAAGATTGACATTTGAAGCAGCATTAGAAGCTGAAAGCACTCATAAACTCACAATGGCTTTGAAAGTAATCACAAGAGAATCTAAAGAAATCATCCCCATTTTAAGGGACAGAATACTGGGCAGTTAAGTGGAGGGCAATTATCTTTTCTCTTTTTATTAACAGTTTGAATCTATGGGGGAAAGTTCGCTTTATTAATTGAAAAGTAGCTTGTATTGTATTTAATTTGTGTTGCAGAAAACTTTGAATAAATTGTGAACAAAGCCTCTCGTCCTTTGGTTGTCTTTGAGTTCATCTTTCTCACTTCTGTGTTACTGTTGTAATGCCCTTGTCCACGTCATTTTTTGTGTCTTCAGATGGAAGCAATGCTAAACACGTTTTGTTTTTCCTGACTGATCATTTCCAAATCTGATGATTTGACATAGTGTCAGCATCCGTTCAAAATACAGCCTTACTTTATAGAACATATCCCATCATACCAAAATAAGTCACGACTTGTATTCATTCCCTGGTTCAAGGGCTATCTCCATCAAGTGTAGCTTTCTCCTAAGTTTAGGTGATCTTCTGAAGGACAACATTCCCATCTAAACATCACAATGACCCACATGGGTCAGAAAGAAGACTGTTGAGAAAGCTGATGAATATAGAGCCCCGTGTCACAGCTGGGCCCATGGAAAGGGCTCCTCGACACTGACCTCAAAACATAAAATACACAATTATTCTTCCAAGTTTGAATTTGGAAACTGAGTAAGAGAGAAAATTTTCCTAGCATTTTGAAAAGCATAATATATGGTACAGGTCAACAATAATGAACAAATACTTTGCATTAATATTTATTATACACAGAATAAAATATATTCACAAAATGCATCAAAACACAAGTATATGTAGTGTGTATGTTTGTGTCTGTGTCTGTGCATGCACCTGTACCTGTGTGTATGTGTGTGTGTCTGTACTCATGTGTGTTTGTGTGTTTGTATTTGTGTGTGAGACTGCATATATGTGTGTCTGTGTGTGTATCTGTACTTATACATCTGTGTGTGTGTCTGTGTGTGTTTGTATTTTTGTGCATATGTGTGTTTGTGTGTCTGTACTTGTCTGTTTGTATTTGTACTTGTGTGTGAGTCTATCTATGCATCTGTGTGTGTATTTGAACTTGTACATGTGTCTGTGTCTATGTGTGTGTCTGTGTGTGTAAATATGTGTGTTTGTACCTGCATGTGTGTCTCTGAGCCTGCATTTGTCTGTGTGTGTAACTGTGTGTATGTGATGTGTGTGCACGCCCTGTGATCTTGAAAAGCTGTGCTGTGTTAGTGTGTGTGCCTCTGTGTGTTTGTATGCAATGTGTGCACACACCCTGCAATCTTGGAAATGTGTGCTATATTCGTGTGTGTGTTTGTGTGTGCCTCTGTGTTTTTGAGTGTGTATGATGGGTGTTCACACCCTGTAATCTTGGAAAGGTGTGCTATATTGGCTTTGGGACTCAGTGGTGTGGCACTAATTATAGCAAACATTTTCTTGAACGTTTTAGATTTCCCTAAATATATTCAAGTAAACAATAATAAAGAAGCAGATAATCCTGGCCTCAATTCTGCAACCAGATGGCCAGGGTTCAAATTCTAGTTCCACAGCTTCAGTGTGATCTCGCGTAAAAGCAAGTGTTAAATGTTCACCAAATGATGATCCAGTGGAAGGCTGGGTTCCACTTGAACTTTAAAAGCTTTATCTCCTTTTGCTATCCAAGTTGATTTATGTACATTTACTTTTATCAAATTGGTAATTAAGTCATTAACTACCTTTCTGCAAATATTTAAATAATATATAAGAATGAACAAAAATGAAAATAAAAGTGGCAATGCCACCTCCCATAGTGAGACAAGGGAAATGACAACAAATGTTCAAAAAAGAATACAAGTTTCAAAAAAACAAGCCACTGATTACAACAAAATGGATGAATCGCAGAAACATTAGTGTAAGTGCAAATCCTTATATAGAAGAAAAATACATACTCCACATGAATTCAATGCAGGCAAAGCTAATCTTTGATGAAATAAACCCACACAGTGTTTGCCTCTGTGAGAAGCAGGTGTCAACTTGGAGAGGCCCAGAGATAAGTGGGGGCGAGGATGTGTTCTAGGTCTTGACACCGTTCGAGTTCCACAGGTGCCTGACTTTGCCAAACTCAGCAAAGATGCATGTCATATTTGTGAATTTGTTGTCTATAAATATTACCTCCAAAGAAATAGAAAGCCATAAGCATACGCTGAACTCTAGTTAATGAGATACATGCTAAAATGTTTATGGAGAAGTGTAGCAATACCTTCAAACATCTTCAGGTGCTTTAAAAGTGAGATGGGTTAGTGGGTAGATGGATGTTAAAGCAAACACAGTCAAATGTTAATGTGCAATGTAGGTGGTGTGTGTATGGGAGATGACTATGTGTTTTTCAGTTTATTTTGCATTTTTTGAAAAGAAGTACAGACTGGTTTTTATTTATTTATTTATTTATTTATTTATTTATTTTTATTTTTTGAAAGAAAGGAAAAGAGAGGAATGAATCTATGAAAATGGCCTCTATTAGGAGAAGGGGTGTTCTCATGAGTCACAAGCATGAGATAGCTGTATCTAAAATATATGAACACAGTCACTGCTGTCCGTTCAAAATGTGAATTATTCTCATCTTTTGACTAGTTTATGGACCTTTTTGATTTTCTATTACACTAGCAAAAAGAAGGAGTCACATATTTTTGCAGATGCTTAAGAAGAAAACAAATTATTCAGCTGTTTCAAATTTAGTTTTTCTTGTTTAATGCACTAATACTATTCATAGATAAGGACTTTAAAAACAGTTACAAATTTACATTTGATATGATCCCAAGGTTTCCTTTCTCTGTCCAATGTGTATTAAACGGTACAAAGTTTTAGCTCTCTTAAACCTCAACCAAAAGCAAAGATCTCCTGGAAAAGTCTGGAAGTCTCATCTGTATAATGGAAAGTTATTTCATCTTTTCTGTTCTGTCCTATTAGACACCAAAAAATTTTAGTGGGTAAGTCGAAATTTGATTTTCTTTTGTTAAACTACATCTCCAATTTTCCAAATTAGTCTGGGTTTTCACAGCACATCTGGATGAAGGGGGTGTCTGAGAAGGAAGGGATGGGGGGAAGGACATGAGCAGGTGTTTTCTCCACCTCCTGTGGCAAGGGTCGGGGCGTTGGCGTTGCTTAGAGCAGGGCAGTGCCATAGGAACTGAGGTTAAGTTAACTCAGGAAGTTTAATGAGAACTTACTTCCTACAATTTCAACACAGAAAAGGACAAACATCGAATAAACAAGAGAGGCATGCCTGTCCTTCGAAATCCTTCAAAATCCCACCACGCTCAGCATTGCTCCTTTGCCCATGGTAATTGCAGAGACTACGCTGTGCTGGGTGAGGCCCAGCGTGGGTTGGAGCTCTGGGGACTGCTGTGCCTTTTAGATGGTGATGAAGTACAAAGGGTTCGTGTGTGTGTGTGTGTGTGTGTGTGTGTGCACCTGTGTGTACAGAAATGCATGGACATCTTTGCACTAAAAACAAATAGGAATCTCTACCCTTCTCCTTTTTTTTTCTAAATCATTAAGGAAATTGACTTGTCCTAGAGTCTGCAGTCCTGTCGGGTACCTTTGCAGTATATTCAGTAACACGTCCTTCCTTTCTCCCATGTCCTTCAAATCCAAATGAATTTATTCAACTAATTGAATCCAAAGTAATTAAAATGAAAACAAACCATGCACAAACTTGACTTTGCATTTTTTTTTCTTTTTTCAGTGTTTGGCGTCGAAATCATAGCTTAAGGCTGAATCATAATAAAGACATTTAGGTGTTTCTCTTCTTTTCTGGGTTAGTGAAGTGGGCATTATTATTTATTAATTGCGTGTTTATTATTTAAGGAATGTAGTGTGTGTCTTATTTTGTGTCTGGCTTGCTTCACTCGATGTGGTGTTTGTGAAATTCATTCTTGTCCATGGATCAGTAGTTTCTTCCACTTCATCCAGGTTTCATTTTCCACTTATAAATACATCCAAAGGGAAATGACAATGATATGCCTATGTGTGGTTTATTCTGTTTGACATTCAGAGAACTATTTGAATCTAGTTTAATAATCTTTGTCACTTTGGTGAAATTATCAGCCACTATCTCCTCAAATATTGCTTCTGTCTCACTCTGCTCAATCTTTTGAGACTCCAATGGCGTATTTATTAAATCGTTTTACGTTCAGTTAAATGAGTCTTATGTTTTCTTCATTTTCTGTATTTTTTTTTCTGTGCTTTAGTTTTTCATTATAATATTTTACCTGTGAGGAGATGTAAACCCAAACAGAAAAAAAAAACACCGTTCCATCTGAACTCATTTAAGTTTTCAAAATGGATTTCATCACTTCCAAATGATCCAAAGGTGTCATGTCAACTCTTGCATTTCACACATACCCTAGGATATCAATGGAGGCTTATTTTTCTTCGTCTTCTCTTCCTCCATATCCTCTTCCTCCATCTTTTTCTATTTTTTTAGTTAAAATTGACATATAATTTACTTAAACATAATATTCGCCCTTGAAAAGTGTATCATTCTGTGCCTTAGGATAGCCACGAGGATGTAAAACCAACTACTAGCAAACCGTAAAACATTGTTTTCATCCTAAAAGGAAACTCCACAATCAACAGTAACACCCAATCCCACCTTCCACCAGCCCCTGCAACTACCAATCCACTTTGCATTCACCTTTTCTAGGCATGTCATGTGAATGTAATTATGCCAAATGTGGCTTTTCTGTCCGTCTTCTTTCACCGAGCATGATGTTTTCTGGGCTCATTTGTGTTGCAGCAGATATGTCATTCTTTTTATGGCTGAATAATATTCCACTGCATGAATGCCAGGTATTGTTTATCCACATATCCAATCAAGGGACATTTGGCTTATTTTATGCTTTGTCTATAAGGAATAAGGTTGCTATGAAAATTTCAGTACAAATTTTTGTACCAACAGGTTTTCAATTCTTTTGGGTACATATCTAGAAGCAGAATGTGGTGTCATAAGAAAACTCTACATTAACTTGTTGAGAAACTGCCACGTTGTTTCCCATATTAGCTGACGCATTATGTATGTATATATATATATATATATATATATATATATTTTATTGCATTTTAGGTTTTGGGGTACATGTGAAGAACATGCAAGATTGTTGCATAGGTACACACATGGCAGTGTTGTTTGCAGCTTTCTTCCCCATCACCTATATCTGGCATATTTCTGCCAGTTGTACATATGAGGAGCCCAGTTCTTCTACATTCCCATTAACACTTTTATTATTTTTATTTTTTGTTTTTATTATTACAGTCACCATTGTGGTTGTGATGTGGTATCTAATCTTTTTTTTTACTTGTATTTCCCTAATGATTAATGTTGTTTAGCATCTTTTTGTATGTTTATGTATTTTCTTTAGGGAAATATCTAAGTTCTTTATTCACACTTTAATTGGGTTATTTGCTTTTGAATTGTTGAGTTGTAAATGTTCTTTATATAATCTGGATACTATCAAATAGATGATTTGCTAGTATTTTTCTAATTCCATAAGTTGTCTTTCCATTTCCTTGAATGATGGGTCCTTTGATGCACAAGAGGTTTTCAATCCAATTAAGTCTGATTTAGCTATTTTTCCTTTGTTTTCGTGTGCTTGTGGTATCATATATAAAAAACTATTCCCAAATCCAAGGTCGTGTATATTTGCACTTGTATTTCCTTTTAAGAGTTTTAAAGTTCTAACTTTTATGCTTGGGTGTTCAATCGCTTGTAGCAATTTTTTGTATAGGGTGTGAGGTAAGTATCCAAACTAATTCCTTTGCATGTGGATATCTAGTTGTCACAGTACAATTTGTTGAAATGACAGTCTTTTCTTCATTAAATGGTCTTGGCACTCTTGTCAAAATTCTTATGTCCATAGATGTGATAATTTATTCCTGTGTTCTCCATTTGATCCCATTAGGCTACGTGTCTGTCTTTATATCGGTACAAAACTGTCTTGGTTAATGTAACTTTGTAGTAAGTTTTAAAATCAGGAATTTGGAGATCTCCAAATTTATTTCTCATTTTCAATATTGTTTTGATTATTTGGGGTCTTTTTCATTTCCATATGAATTATAAAAACAGCTTATCCATATCTAAAAAATCACAGCTTGAATTTTGATAGGAATTGCACTGAATCTATGTATCTGTCTGAAGGATGCTGCCTTTCAATCCATGATACAGGATACCTTTCTATTTATTTAGATATTCTTTAATTTCTTTCAACAATGTTTTGTAGTTTTCCTTTTTTTATTATACAGGCTTTGTAATTCTTCGGTTAAATCTCCTCTGAAAATCTTATTCTTTTATGCTGTTGCAAATAAATAACTTTGCTTTTACATTTCATTTTCAAGTTGTTCGTTTCTAGTATATAGAAACACAACTGATGTTTATATATTGACTTTGCATCCTGTAACTGCTGAACCAGTTTATTCACTCTGTTTTTGTGGATTCTTTAGAATTTTCTGTATATAAGATCATGTCACCTGTACATAAAGATAGCTTTACTTGACCAGGCATGGTGGTGCACACCTGTAATCCCAGCATTTTGTGAGGCTGAAGCAGGTGAATTGTTTGAGCCCAGGAGTTTGGGACCAGCCTGAGCAATATGACAAAACCCTTTCTCTACAAAAATGCAAAAATTAGCTGGGCATGGTGGTGGATGCCTGTAGTCCTAGCTACTCCAAAGGCTGAGGTGGTAGGAACACTTGACCTCATAAGGTCAAGGCTGTAGTGAGCTGTGATTGCACCATTACACTCTGGCCTGGGTGACGGAGCAAGACTCTGTTTCAGTTGTGATTGGAGAGCATACTTTGTAAGACACTAATATTTAAAGAATCCCATGAGCCTTGTTTTCTGGATGAACATGTAGGCTATCTGGCAGAAAGTTCTGCGTGCGCTTGAGAAGCCAGTGGGTGTTGCTTTTACTGGGTGGATTGTTCTCCAGATGTCTTTCTCCAAGTAAAGTGAGATTTCTTGCTCTTAGAACAAAAGGCAGAAGAAGGGTTTAAAGTGTTTTCTTAAGGTCAGTTTGGTGAATAAGATGGGAGGAGACAGCCTCATCTGCTGAGCTTGTGGGTGCAGCCATGTGCTCCTTTGGTCCAAGGATCAAGCTTAGCTCTGAGATAATTTTGAATTCTGGTCCTTGTGCCTTCCCTCTTGGGTACCAATGAGCCTCATAAACTCCACTCTTTCCAATTCCCTTACAGACCCTTCTGTCTACCTTTTTGTGCTTCCCTGATTTTCTCTGGTTGGTGACCATCAGAAGGGCACTCTGGCAACACCAAATACCCCGGCCACCACAATGACAACGGTGAGGCCAGTTGTCAAGAGTTTGATTCACGGGGTGAGGGCAGGTGCATTTCATCTACTTAGAAAGAAGCATCTTAGAGACCATGAGGGGCTCTCGCTCTCGCCTCATGTGCACATGGAGGCTGCTGAACTCCGGAACAGTGATTGCTCCTCAGCCCTCCTCTGACATAGTAGCTGGTGTTGCCATGACTGCCTCTAGGAAGGGTCTTCTGTGATGTGCTCTGTCCATGCTCCATCTGGGGAGATGCTGTCCTGCAGCTGAGCGGCCACACACTCAGACATGGAGCTAGGAGAAGTTGCAGAATTGCTGCTGCATCTCAGCAATTGAGCAGCAGGTGCAAGGCAAATCCCCTCGTGTAGACGCGATGCTGAGCGTGGACTGGCCTGGGCCTCCCTTGTCCAGGTTGCACATGCCCACCCCATCAACCCACAGCAACCGGCTTCTGGTTGCACTACTAGGCATTCTAGCATCCCTCCTAATCATAGCAGACTGGCACAGGCTGCCCCTGTCCACCAGGGAGGTTCCCTAGGCTCTGCATCCCCTGGCCACTCTTGGGCCCTCTCTCGTAAGCCTTTATCAGGTCCTGGTATCCCTGGCTGTGCTGCCTTCTCCTCAGCAAAATAAACTTGTTTGTGGGGCCCATGCAGCTCTGAGTGGTGTAGGTGAGTGAAAGGGAGAGAAACTGCGTAGGCTGGAGGAAAATCCAGAGGGCTCGGGGTGGGACTCAGTGCTCACTTCCAGGGTGAGCATTTCCAAACATACGTTGTCACTAAGGGTTTTTCATCTCTATTCTTTTCTTCTCTATTTGTACAAATAATATTTGGAAGACATCAGAAAGTATAGCAGCTAAAGTTTACGAATACATGTATATATGCATGATTATAATAGTAACCATTTTAAATAGTAATAACTATCCGATAACCCATTTGCCTCCTTTCTAAACACTGCCTGCCTCTGGACTTTCGGGGAGGAGATATCAACTTCTGCCTTGTGTAAGGGACGGTGCTGGTTTCCTCCTCGCAACACTCAGCCCGCCGTGCCAAGTACATGCGTCATGTGAGTTAAGCCCTTGCTTTTGTACCTTGCATGCTGCATCATGGCAGCAAACACACAGGTCTTACAAAATGTTTATGTACAGATTGTTTATGTAGGTTCCTTGCATTTCATTAGACCTCCAGATTTTCTCTCTTTTTCTCTTCCTTGTCATCAATTTCCAATAGAACTTTTTACAGAAACTACCCTGAAAGCCATAGCTGGCAAATTCATTTTTAAAAATGTTAAACTACTTTTTAAAATGTTAAAATAGTTTAAACTATTGCTTATGGTGATTACTGAAGGTCTGTGGCGGTCCCTTAAATAGTGTACCCCCATCTCCTGCAGCCCAGCCTGGTGTTGGGATGAATCAGCAGGGGGCATTCCTAGATGCTGACATTCTGATGGGGAGGGTCAGGGATGGTCCTGATGACACCCTTGCCTCTTCCTCTCGTTCCTGCACTTCACGGTCTCCCCACACTATCTCCCTTTCTCTTGGTTCAAGAAAGACATCGAACGTCACCGTTCCAGAACAGTCCACCTAGATGAGTTTCTAAGTCGAGGATTGTTTCTCACCACATCTTTGGTTTGCAGGGTCATGAAGCAGTGGGAAAGCCATTCTGTACTTTCTGCTATTAGCAAAATGGCTTAATTTTCTTTAGTGAAAGCCATAGGAGTGGACACGATGAACAAGTGTCCTCTCATGGAATTCCCAAAAACATGCTGATGCTTTTCAAAGTGAGCGGAATGTTAACACAAGCAACGTCCTGGGAATGAAACTGTAAACTCAGTACAATAAACGATGAATGCATCTAGACGGAAAGAATCAGAGGGTAAGAGCTGAGCTCTGAGGACGTTGGAGCCTGGAGTAAGGAAGTATAACTGGCTCGGACCTGGGTAGGTCTTGGCTTGTTCTGCTGAGTGGAGCTGGGAGGATGGTGGGTGTGTTGATGCCCCTTTGAGGCTCTGGGAATGGACTTGGTCCATTGGCCACTGGTTGGTATTAGCTAGCACGGGGATGGATGGGAAGGTCCCCAACCCCACCCACTCCTTCCCTTCCACTGTCATATCGTATCATCCATAAAAATCAATACGCCATATTGTATAATCCATTAAACTCAGGTTTCATATTAGGTTTGCTTTCCTGGGGGTGACGTCATTTACATGGTACCAAATGACAGAGAAAAAAAACCATGACCCTCTGAGCGAAGTGCAGTTTAACTTCAAAGGACAGTCGCACCTGGAGATCTTTTGAAAAACTGGAAAATGCTGACAACTTTATTTTTTCCCAGCGTTTTCAACTCATGAGGCTTCTGGGGAGAGATATTCACCCTGAAATTTGAATTACTTTGGAGCCTCACAAAATTGAATAAAATTCTACTGAGTAAAATAAATGTTCCCGGCTCTCCAGTCTCTCACACGCTGCAAACAAACAGTTCTCCAGCTGGCACTTGGCTGTCAAGGGGGGAGCAGGGAAAGGTAACAAATGCAGAAAACTTTCTTTCACATGAATAGGAGGCGAGCCCATGGGGAGCGTTTTATCAATATCCATTTCAATATATTTACATCTTAATCTCTCATATGGTTCCCATGAATAAGGAAGATCTAACAAAGAAACACCTTCTGTAAATTTAAAACAAAAAGCGTTTTCAAATTTGGAGAAACATCAGCACAATGGATTTATCTATTATAGGAATTATAATTTCTATGGCTCCCTCCTTCCCTGCTTTGTTTTCCCTCCCTCCCTCCCTCTCTCCTTCTCTTCCTTCCTCCCTCCTTCCCTCCTTCTCCCCTCCCTCCTTCCCTCCCTTCCTTCCTCCCTTCCTTCCTTCCTCCCTTCCTCCCTTCCTCCTGCCCGTCTTTGTTTTTCCTTTAATACATAGCCCAGAGATCAATACACCTCTGAAAAGACAAAAAGGAGGATAGAAATAGCTGTAAGCGTCTTGGTGTTGAGGCCGTAATCCTGGCAAAAAATACTGCTGTCATAACAGAGGGGATAATTCAATGCTGGCACTTAGTGACATGATAAATAGCTTGCCAGACATCGGCAGCGACAGTCGACGGAACTGCCCATGACAACTTCTGAAATATTAATCTTCCGTCAGACAGGACGGAGGCTTTGCCAGGAGGAGAGGCATGGGAGGGCCAGCAGCAGGACACGCTCAAACAGAAGCAAGTGCTTCTCTCTGGAGAACTTCAACACAAAGTTTTTTGCTTTGCTTAAAACCATTTCATCTGTGAAGCAATGTCTCAGAGGTTGAACTATAGGTCCTCTTTAGAGAACATGATTTAATGTCTTTAAATGACTAAAGAATTTTTTTTTCATTTGGGACTTGCAACTGGGCCCATATTTCCTTTTCTTTTCTCACTTCCCAAAAGTTGTTTTTATCAAAATTTGACTTAAAGGAAGTATGTTTCAGTTTAAATATCTTATGATAGGGATTAATTAACATGCTGCGTTTTACCTAGTAACAACTTCTGGCTTATAAAAAGACGCACAGACTTTACTATAGAAGAAAATTAGCTACAAACATACCTGGATAGCCTACTCCACCAAGTGCTGGACATTAGACATTTTGTTTAATTTTAGTGTAATATTGACGGTTAAGATGGAATCTATCAATTTTTATCTCATATGTATCTATTAGCTTGGTGCAAAAGTAATTGTGATCTTTTCCTTTTAATGGCAAAACTGCAGTTATTTTTGCACCAACCTAATACATGCAATCATCCTACAGAAAAGCAAATTTTACCTATTAGATGTAATTTGGAAGCAGCGGCTAATGAGCATAGGGGAAGGGAAACTGGTAAAGTAAAAAAAATTATAGTTTGTATTCCCCAAAACTTTTGAAATGGCCAAAAGAATGTGCATGATAAAATATGAACTAGATTTTTTAAAATGCAAATTAAAAGGAGTAAAAGAAAAGAATTTCTTTTACTATGTATTTTCCATTTCATATGCATGTCTTGTATATTTTTATTTTCTCAAATAAGAGGTTTGAGGCAGTGCATATGAATAATAAAAATTAATGCGAGGAAGTAAGTTGTAAGGAAGGAGAGTCAGCACTCTCTGGAAAGTCTGGTAGCATGTTCAGGGCTTCGTGGAGGGCAGGAGCATCGGCCCCACTGATGGTGTGGCTTCATGTGCATTCCAGGTGGCCGCCCAACAGCCCCAGCCCAGCACCCACTCTTTGCCTTGTGATCAGGGCCTCACTGATTCACTTTATTTACTCCAGTAGGGAAACATTTGTACTATGTTTTGGTTGATTATTTATGGGTCCACCATGTTTTAAGTATCAGGTAAGCTGCCGAATTTTATTTAAAGATAGATTTATTTAAGAGTCATTTCACTTTGCTTCAAAAAGATCGCTCTGCCCTACGTTAAGGAGGTTCCCCATTGCCTGCCCTGAAGAGCCTTGGAAAGTACTGGGAGGAGAAAAGGATTCATTTGCTCTTGGTTATAGTGTACCACTTTATTAGTACAGCAATAGTGTATTTCTTACGGTTTTCCATGTCTATTCCACATAGTTGAATGAATCCTTCCTTCCCATAGTAACGCTGAAAAATAAAAAAGGCAAATATGAACTAAGCTTAAACCAGACCACTCATGCAAGGGCTGATAGTTGCCCTGCATATTCCCAGTACCTATTTTAGCTTTACAAATCTAGATGGCATGAAAATAAAATTTTGGAATATTGGCTAATTATCTGCACTATATTAGGGAATTCAATTGCAATTCACCTCTTCCTATTTAGCACTTTCCTTGAGCCTACTACCAATTACCGTTGGACTGAATTGATTCCCAAGATACCAATTTCTCAAAATAACTGACACGGGGTGCTGCTTCTATAAGTACCAATTGACCTAGTTGGAGGTGATTAGCATACGCCGAGGGTTCTGAGAGAACTTGAGGTGTGAAGCGGTCTTGCAGCTGGAAGTGGGAAATGAACAGTCGGGATTCCTCACTGAGCCCTTGTTCATCTCTAGCCTGCATTTTCCCAGCAGCGCCATAGCAACGGCAATACCCAGGCTGGGGCTGAGCTGGGCCAGACACCAGGTGCCCCGGGGGGCCTCACCTGGATCTCCCAGAGATTCAGGCAATCAATGGCCAGGAGGGGTGGGCCACCCGCACAGCCCAGCGACTCTGCACCTTGAATGCTGACGGAGGTGTGAGAGGGTGCTCGACAGAGTCCTTGTGAAATGTGTCTGAATGCTTTTATACAAAAGCAGGGTTCATTAGCAGTGAGGTTAAATCTATCAAGAAAATTCTTTGCAAAGAGTAGTACAGGACTTCTAAACTATGGTGGCAGGTGTCGGAGATGGCAATTTTGAATTTTATCTCCAAGACTGAATGGCCTATTCATGATGAAAACATTAACATACAGATCAGCAACATGAAAACTGAAGAGGTATGTGCACACTGGCATCCGCCCACATGCGTGTCAGAGTGGACCTGAGATCAGCACTTGGGAAAAGCATACACTACGGCCAGGGGCTTGAAGGGTTCCTTTGCTCGTCTCTCTGACCTACAGAAGAAACACCTTTGAGACAGCTTCTCTCCCTGTCAGTCACACAACACGCTGAAATGTAAGATGCAAGTCTGAAAAAAAAGCACAGGTCAGTTTTGACTGGGTCACTGGCAGTCACCCAAAATGTGAGTTTTAGGAATTTTATAGGAGCGATTTAGCAATAGCTGCAGGGAAATTACACGGGTCGGTTTGGACCTAAATGTGTCTTGACTCTTTGGTGAAGTTCTATAGCTTGTATAGATATAGATGTCATTTAAAGCCAGAAGCTGATAAAGTAAATGAAAAATGAGGCTGTTGTATCAGACTTGTCAAATGATTTCATTGCAAGAGATTAGGATGCGTGGCGAGGAAGTCGGTTCCCAAATCACCAATTCTGATTCTATTAATTGTCCCTGATCTAGGAAGCTGGCACAAATAATTCTGTCAAAAGATTTACTGTGCAGCATTAGATGCTATTTACTGATAAATGATGGGACACTTCATTAGCTAATGTTGAAAAATCATGGTAGACATAACAGAATTATTAGGGCTTGTATAGAAATCCTATTCTATAATGAGTTATTACTCTAAAATAATAGCAGCAATATGTTACAATTAAGCACTCTAAAAAGGAGCTTTCCACAAGAAAGGTGTCGGCATTTGAGTGATCCCCTGAACCACTGCTCATTACAAATGAATTCTACTGGCTGTCATCCATCAAAACTCCACTTTCATTAAGTAATTAAAGAACGCAACAAAGTTGAGTGGACCAGCATTACTCTAAGTTACAGTGAGCTATAAACCTGGAGGGGGGTGGCCGTGGAGGGCCTTCTTATCTTTCCTTTCTCTATTTATTTTTTTCAGCTATGTGAATGCCAGGGGTGGCCGTGCTCCCTGGTTTCATTCACTGAGGTTCAGGCGGACGTTCATTAGGTGCATAGCTGGGCAATGCTGCGGAAACGCAGGGTCCTCTCTGCCTCCTGTTCACGGTCCTCTTCATACACAGCTCGATTAGCTAAAATGTAACGAGGACGCGTTCACAGGGCTCTGGTTTCCGTGCATCAAGTGACTCTCCATTTTCCTTTGCTTTGAGTTGCTCTTCTTAGAAACATGAAAACAAAGCGGAGCACAGGATGCTAGAAAACAAGGGATAGGATTTGGAATCCCATTGCTTTTAGGAAAGGCCTTCCCATTCTCAGGTGAAAGGAAGCCTCATCACAATTTTGTAGCTAGGATGACCCACATTTACGCATTTGACTCTGAAGGCCTCAAGACTCAGGGGGATAAAGCAACTTACCCAGGGTCACGAGGTTCGCGAGAGGCAAAGCCAGAGGGGTCTCAACCCAGACCCGTCTCTGAGTCCGTGCAGTTTTCCCCACTGGACATGACTTCACGCGTGGCGTTCGCTCTTTACCTGGTACAGTCTTATGATTTTGTCATTAGGGGATTTAATTTTGACACTGAAGCAATAACATCAGAATTCAGTCGGGAAGTTCTGGGGATTTCCCTTGTCTGAATATAATTGCAGTCATTGTGGATAATTCTGTGTAGCTGTTCAAGACTCCAGGGAAAGGACCTCGCTGGTGTTTATAGGATAGTATGTTTTCAGTTGCTTCACTTTGAAGTGATTTGACAAGGACATGTCTGTCCCTGGTTAGGAAGACTGGAGCCTGCATGGAGATGCCTAACTTGATTCGAATCCCAACACTCTTATCTTAAAATGTTAAGAAATAGGGAGTTTTATGATTTATTACTGAAAGCATCAAATCTCTCGGTGACAGAATGCAGCTGCAACGCATGCTCTTTCACCTCATCTTCTTGCACATCACTTCGGAGACGCCGAAAAGTGCTTCCACTATGGAAACAGTGAAGATTGGCTATTGGCACGTGCTAATTGACGCCTGGAATTGGAAAGTGGGCCCTGCGTGATAGAAAGGAGTTGCGTCTTATTGGTTTTTATAACGTGGTCATAAAAGAAATGAAAGTCGTAGACGACCAGTTGAAAGAGTAGCATGATGTGAAAGTCTCTAAAATAGCCCTGTCAAGTTAAAATGCAGTATGTCTGGAAGTAGGAGACATTGCTTAACGCAGACAGTCTATTAACTGCGCAAAACAAAATTAGTAAGTAGGAATTATACATTTTCTTCTTTTTTTTTATTTTTTTTATTTTTTATTTTATTTTTTGAAAGAAAGGAAAAGAGAGGAAAGAAAGTGAGAGTGAAAGAAAGAAAAAAAAAAGAATGTACGAGAGAAAGAAAGAGGAAGAAAAAGAGGGAGAGAGAACAGGATTCTTGTTCTACTGCCCA